>WSXT02236123.1:0-15925 GCA_011762715.2 Neuroterus valhalla
CGTGGAGATTTCATCAAATCCGCGAAAGTCAATTTTGACATAAAACCAATACCTTCTCATTCAGAATGAGAATGTAATAATTCAGATAAAACTTCAAGGTCTTTTTAAAATGAACAATTTTTCTATATTCAATATTTCTTCTTGTCTCTTTTTGTTCGGCTGGCAAATGGAATAGTTTATTTTTGTAAGTGCGTTATCGTGATTAGAACGAAAACTATTCATCTCAACGAAAAATAGTCAACAGTAAATTTGTATATTTTTTAAGGGTGAACAGTTTTTGTAATTTTTATTTTTCTCGTATCTCACATAGTTTTGCTGAAAAACGGAATATTTCATTTTTTGTAACATTTTTCACGATTTAAACAAAAACTATGCATCTTATGAAAAACATGGTTTCAATAAAATTTATAGAACTTTTTAAAATGAATGATATTTTGGTTCTTAACATTTCTTTGTACCTTGCATAGTGTGAGCGGAAACATGCATTTTTGATTTTTCAAAAAGCGATTTCGATGGATGAAACCAGAACCATTGGTCAAAAATACCTGGTTAACGAGCTCGTCCTTTCTTTTGCGGCCATGAAAAATTGGACCAAAGCACAATCCAATATGAGCATTCTTTCGAAAGTCATCGAGTACACAGATTACAGACTACAGATTACAGACTACAGACAGACAGACACCTTCGTGAAAACCATTTTTTCTTACTCAGGAGGTCTCAAAACGTGGAGATTTCATCAAATCCGCGAAAGTTAATTTTCACATAAAACCAATACATTCTCATTCAGAATGAGAACGTAAAAGACGAAATATAAAAAAAAGAGAAAAAAGCGGATTTGAAGGTTGCTTTCTCTTTTATCTTTCCTCTCTTTTTTTCTTCACTTTTTTATATAAAAGGTATGTATTCGAAAGTGTTTTTCAGAATTTAGAATTTGGATTCTTGTCTTTTTTTTAATCACCAGGGGTTACAGATCCCACCTCAAAGTTTTTGAACGTTAATAAGAGATTTGATATTGTTTTTTCAATTTCAGATTCTCAATTTTTATTCAAAAACTACTTGTCCTATCAAAGAATTAATTTCGCCTTTGTAAATCTTTTTTTGGTGCACAATTTCAGTTCAATTATATTTTCCCATACCTTGCATAGTTTGACCAGAAAATAAATCTTTCTATTATTCATTATTTTTTGTGCGACAAAAATTTAAATTTTTTATTCTTCGAGAAAACTCAAAAAGTTGTAAAGATCAACCTGGAGGGCTCCCAAAAAGAAACATTGTTTTTCTTTAAATTTTCTTTCAATCTTGCGTTATTTGGGTAAAAATTCTCATTTTTTCTCATTCTCATTTGAAAATGTCACAACTCTGACTAGTTTTGTTTATATAAAAAAAAAATCATAAGTGTAAATTGTTTCACTTTTTACCTACTACAAGAAATCGTACTTACAATTTTTAAGTCTTGGAAAAAAAGTCCTGGAAATTTTCAAAATGCTCCCCCTCTTTGATTTTTCATCCAAAATAGCTGGTTAACGACCTCGACCTGTCTTTTTGGTCCCTCAAAATGGGTGCCAAAGCAAGATCGAATATGATGATTCTTTCGAAAGTTATCGAGTTCACAGATAATTTTTCATTATCTTTTGTGCGATCAAAATTGGAATTTTTTATTTTTTGAGAAAATTCAAAAAGTTATATCCACGATCTTGTAGGGATCCCAAGAAGAAACATTTTTACCTTCTGACTCCCTCTTCAATCTTGCGTCATTTGGGTAAAAATTCTTATCTTAGTTTATATTTTTTGAATTTTTTAAATTCCGAAACTCTGACAATTTTTTTTTATCAAAAAAAAAAATCATGAGGATAAATTTTTTCATTTTTTACCTACTACAAGAAACCGTGCTTACGATTTTTTAATTTCTGAAAAAAAGTTTAAAAAAATTTCAAAATGCTCCCCCCCTTTGATCTGTTATTCAAAATAGCTGGTTAACATAGTTGAATTATCTTTTTGATCCCTCAAAATGGGTGCCAAAGCGCGATCGAATATGATTATTCTTCCGAAAGAATTCGATTTCACAGATTATTTTTCATTTTTTTCTGTGCGATCAAAATTGGAATTTTGGATTTTTTGAGAAAATTCGAAAATTTATTTTCACGATCTTGTAGAGCTCCCAAGAAGAAACATTTTATCTCTCTGTCTTCTCGAGCTTGCATTATTCGGCTGAAAATGCTCATTTTCTTTTGTATTTTTGGATTTTGGAAATACCATAACTCTGACACTTTTGTTTTTATCGAAAAAAAATGATTTGGATAAATTGTTTCGCTTTTTACGTACTACAGAAAAATTGTGCTTACAGTTTTTGAGTCTTGGAAAAAATCTCCAAAACCATTTTCAAAATGATCCTTGTCTTTGATTTTTCATCCAAAACAGCTGGTTAACGATCTTGACCTTTCTTTTTGGTTCCTCAAAATGTATGCCAAAGGGTAATCCAATCCGATTAGTCTTTCAAAAGTTATAAAGTATGCAGAGGACAACGACAACAGACAGACAGACACCAACGTAAAAACTACTTTTTCGGAATCCGGAGGTCTCAAAACGTGGAGATGTCATAAATTCCGCGAAATTCGATTTTCACTTAAAGTCGATTTTCACGTAAAACCAATACCTTCTCATTATGATGAGAATGTAAAAAGTCACATGATTTATTCTATCAACACTGATAACATTTGCTATCTTTCCTCTTGAATACATACAGACAAAGTTTTATACAGAAGCATGTGTTAAAAAAATTAATTTTATCATTTTTATCATGAACAATCGCATTACCTAGAGTTTTGCGTAAACGACCTCTACTTTGTGAGAATATGGATTATTCTATTTTCGGAATTCAAACGGCACCAAATTATCAGGAGAGGGCTTCAACTGGTGAGATTATTATTAATTTTCAAAGTTTTGCACATTTATTCGATTTTTCTAGAAGCTTTGAAGTTAGAAATAGAAAAGTTTGAAATTATTGGTATTTTAATGATGGGAAATGGAGGTTGCCTAGACTTAGTCCCGAAGGAGATTTACTAAAATTGTATAGACAGACGTGAACCTCATTACCTAACTTTGATGTGAGAAGATCAAAGATTATGGGATAATGTTTTCATTTCAATGTTTTCGGAACACGAAGTAGTCGAATTTCAATTAGTTTAAATAAAATTCAATGGTCCTTGAATTTAAGAATTTCAACAAGTAGCGCAATTTATCAACTTTACTTTGAAATAATATTTATTAATAATGTTAAAAGATGTAGTTGTATCGACCCTCAGTTAAATTAAACATTTATATATAAATAATATTTATTATTATATTATTACAATGTTTTAAATTTAATAAAAAAGTCTAAACTTTGGCATCAATATACAATTTTATCTTATGAATAATTAATTATGACTTTGTATGATGATTTAAAGTTATTCCTCCAAGATTAATTTAATCAAATCCTTGGCAGAGAAAATAACTTTGTTATATAACTTCGTTATATGTCATCGTTTTTTTCTTGGAATATAGACTATGACATTGGATATAAAATCCTTGAAATCTTTCCTCATTCCATGACAATGATTCTGAATAAAAGTATTTTTGTTGATCTAACGTCATCTGTGCCGGAGTTCCAATTATGAATCCCAACCTGCTTTGTAAGATTACAAAATAAACCATTCCTAACCCAAGCATAAAAAAAATTCCAACAGTTAAAAGGAAAATAGAAATTATCTTTTGAGAAACCTTTGAATATTTATTTTGGTAACGAAAAATGTATTGGTTCTGGTCCATGATTTTTTCCAATAATACTTTCAGAAGAATAATAATACATTAATATTTTCATTCACTCAATTTGAATATATGGAAACCATTGCACAATTTGGATTAACGCAAGGGTTGAAATAAAATCCAACACAGAACGAGTTTATATTCAGACAAAAAACAAGGGTAGGAATTGTTAAATTGTAATTGAAAAACGTTGGACGAAACAGGTACAAAACAGAGAATTTGAGTGCAGCGGAAGCTTTTAATTTGGGTATATGCGGTCACGAGACAAACATAATGAATGCAGTTTTATTTGAAGTGCCATTCATTCGAGTGTGGGAAAAAGTCGTTGTCAATCGCAAATGACTGATGTCTACTTGCTCGTATTGCAACGCACAGAATGGGATGTGATTGCTTTATTCACTTTGCGTTAAAGCAGGTGTAAACTTGTTACATTTTGCATCACAAAATATTTTATTCATCATTCCCTACTTCTTTTTTCATTCCAATTTCCATCTCCAATTGGCGGCGAACACAGTTCAACGGTCCGATCACATTTATTTCTTTTTGTAGGTTACGAGTCGGAATTTGATAAACGATGCGAGTGGTATCGCATCACATATTCGTTATCCATCGGTAATAAATATCATCAGGTATTCAGGAACCGAAGGTTCTAAATGAAAATGTATAAACCGCAGATCGTATATCATGTTATTTTATAATTCCCATAATAATTTAATGACATCCAGAGAAAACGCAAATGTGATTGCTGACATGGAAAATCGATCAGTTTATTATGCAACAACAGGTGTGTTTTAACTCAATCTCAAAATTCAAAAATATAATTTCTTTTCGAAAATAAAATAAATTATTTGAGTCGTGGAGGATTAGATCAAATAATTTACGAGAGGCTATAATCTAAAATTGTAGTGCATCTCTCACCTTCTCTCTCCTCTGTCCATCTCCCCTATAGCCCTTACCCCCTTTTCCACCTACCCTTTCCCCTCCACCTATATTCTCTACTCATATCACTCATCTCCTTTCAGATTGAAACTTCAACAATATTGACAGATACTCGTCCCCCCCCCCCCCCCCCTCGCACATACATCTCCTATACACTCATTGTCTCCTTAGCAACTAACGTTTACTTCATGCTCATGACCATTCACTAACATCATCCAAGTATTTCAATTTTTGCTCCTATGCACCGTTGACCCTAAATATATCTACCCCTCAATCCGGTCTATCTTTCCCCTACTCCAGACCATAATCTCCTCCTTACTATCCACATATGCCTATTACGCTCTACCCCCTACACACATAAGCAACTCGCTCTCTCAACCCTCCCCTTATGCGACTCCTCTTATGTACCTAAACATCTTCATATTGCCTCATGCACAGTTACGTCATATACCCCATCACTTTTTCAACCCCTCAGCCTACTTTCTCTCCTGATTACCCTCCTTGGCCTCTCTTTCCCTCAATAAATATATCCCTTACCCATCTACCCCTTCGATTCCTTCGCATCGACAAAAAATCCCCTGATTTTGTCCCCTTTCAATCCTTTTTTGACATTATGCTTCTCGATTGTACTTCCTATGTATTTTTATACAACGTTTTGTATATTAAATTTCAAGGGAATGAAGACTTTCCCTTTACACGCATTTTCTGCTACCTCAAACTATGTATGAAAATGCAGATTTTCACACATCGAACCTTCGAAGGTTTCAGGGAAGCGGTCTCTTATCAGGGAAGCTTCTCCAAGCCGTAATTTACTAGTACTTATAACCATGTTATCTACAGATTTTCTGAGTTTCTAAGTTCATCAAGTATAGACTTGATGCACGAATGAGAAATCCCCCTTAAACCTTCTCACGTTTACCCCTCAATCTCTTTACCCCTATTCAAATCTAGCTTTTTTGTCCTGAATTTCTTTTATAATTCTTACTTCTTATACATCTTTCTCCCACAGATATCCTTTCCATCTCATATACCCCTCACCTATCGCTTCTCATAAAACTCTCCCCTCACTTGCTCCGTCGTAACCTTCCAAGAAATGCTCTTATCAGGGAAATTCCTTCTAGCTCTCATTCACTAGCACCTATAACCATGTTTTCTACAGATTTTTGAGTTTTGAAGTTCATCAAGTATAAACATTTTGCAAGACTAGAAAGTCCCCTTACCCATACTCACATATACCCCTTAGTCTCTTACTCCCTTACCCCTATTCAAATCTAGCTTTATTGTCACGAATTTCTCTGTTCTTTGTTACTCCTTATACACATTTCTTTCACACATATCCTTTCCGTCTCATATATCCCTCATTGCTCGCTACCCACAAAGCCCTCTCCTCACCTGTCATGTCGTAACCTTCAGACAAATGCTCTTATCAGGAAAGCTTCTTCTAGCTCTCATTCACTAGCACCTATAACCATGTTTTCTACAGATTTTTTTATTTTCTGTGTTCATCCAGTATAAACTATCTGCTTGACTAAAAAATCCCCCTTACCACTACTCACATTTCGCCTCCTTCTCTTCGCCCATATTCAAATCTAGCTTTCTTGTCACAAATATCTATTTTCTTTCTAACTCCTTACATACATTTCATTCACTTATATATCCTTTCCGTCTCATGTACCCCTCACCTATCGCTTCTCATAAAACCCTCCCCTCACCTGATCCGTTGTAACCTTCGGAGGAATGCTCTCATCAGGGAAGCTCCTTCTAGCTCTCATTTACTAGCACCTACAACCATGGTTCCTACAGATTTGTTGAGTTTCTAAGTTCATCAAGTATAAAGTTTCTGCACGACGAAAAAATCCCCTCAACCCAAACTAATATATAACTCTTATTCTCTTACCCCTTCAATCCTATTCAAATCTGGCTTTATTGTCAAGAATTTCTATTTTCTCTGTTACTCCTTATACACATTTCTTTCACACATATATTTTCCGTCTCCTATACCCTTCATTGCTCGCTACCCGCAAACCCCTCCCTTCACCTGTCATGTCGTAACCTTCGAAAGAACGCTCCTATCAGGAAAGCTTCTCCTAGCAATAATTTACTAGTACCTATAACCATGTTTTCTACAGATTTTTTATGTTCTAAGTTCATCTAGTATAAACTACCTGCATGACAAAAAAATCCCCCTTACCCCTACTCACATTTACGCCTTCTTCTCTTTACCCCTATTCAAATCTAGCTTTCTCGACACGAATTTCTATTTTCTTTCTAGCTCCTTACACACATTTCTTTCACACATATCGTTTCCGTCTTGCCTACCCTTCATTTATCGCTACCCATAAAGCTCTCTCCACACAATGTCCCGTCGTAACCTTCAGAAGGATGCTCTTATCCGAAAGGCTCTCTCTCTCTATCTGCACATTCTCTAGTACCCGG
Source organism: Neuroterus valhalla (assembly GCA_011762715.2). Lineage (NCBI taxonomy): Eukaryota > Metazoa > Arthropoda > Insecta > Hymenoptera > Cynipidae > Neuroterus > Neuroterus valhalla. The sequence continues at coordinate 7,180 of WSXT02236123.1, forward strand.
AATCAACTTTTCTCAAGATTTTTCAAGTTTCTAGTTTCGCCTAGTATACACTCAGGATCATTTTCTAACCCAGCCAGAAACTCTTTGTTAAAAACGAGTTACCGAATCCCCAAACACTGCTCCTAAGAATAGTACATTGTGTGACTAGGTCTCAAAATCAACTGTTTTGAGGCCGTGCCTCACACGATACTTTTTGCCTCGGAAATATTAAAAATGAGCGTTTTTTATTCACGTGAATGTAATTATATAACTGAAATTTATATATATGAATACAAACGAAAGAAAGAAATGTCATTTATCACACTAACACAACTGTAAACACGGCACTTGTTTGCTACGTTTGCTACCGCGCCACCATCTTGAATCACGTGAGCTCATTTTCAGACAGCTGATAGCCGAAAAAAGAGCTGCGCATGCGCAGTAGTACTGCCTCAAAAAGTGCTATTTTTACAGTTGCAACACGGACTAAAAAGCGCGAATTTTTAATGTTTGAGAGGCAATAATTAGTTTTCTGTTTCAGACGAATGCTACTATCAAGTTGCTCTTCACAAAATGAAATATTACTTCTCATCCATTTTGCTATCAAATAAGTCTGAAGGTTTCTCAATATATATTTCATGAAGGTTCTCTTATATCTCCACTAGGGTCAGTTTCCTCAAAACAGAAACTGATCCTCCCAGAGGAAGTTGCGGGGGAAAAGCTGTGGAAAACTAGAGAACCGTCAGTGTTACTGAAACTCTTACTGTAACTGTAACAAGACACTTTTTTCTAGGCAGAACAGCTCTCCCCTTATGAAGTGGCCGAAGCGTTTCGTTTCTTTGACGGATCATCCAACTCCAGTCAACCGGCGACGTAATCTGTCTGAGCCTGGAGGCGTGGGCGTTACTGCACCCGCTTTGTTTCTGAAATCAACGAGTGAATTCTCGGGAATTCACTGGACTTTTCTTTTATAAAAATTCACTACCAGGAATTCAGGTTTCACGTCACGTGGTGCCTCCAACGTTCCCATGCTCGATAACGAGCAAAGGATAAAGAAGTTTGGGTGAAAATAATTTCATCATTCTTGTTCTTCCAGATTTTTCTTTATAGCATTCTCCAGTTTCATTGATGAAATATCAATTTGGAAAATATTGAAATTTCCAACACTGCAATAATAGATTCGATCTCATATGAATATACCCTTCTCCAATTTTCTATCTATTCTTACTGGTCCGTATGTTCATATCGTGACTGGAATACGTATTCTCAGTTAGTTGAGAATGCTTGCTACCTTTTTACCTTCCTTTTTTTTTTGAACCTGCAGTTATTGTTTCCAGACATGTCTTATAAACTGGATTACTCTATTTTTCCTGTTTTTGAGTCAAGAACATTTATTTCAACCACAGAATAATTGGAATATTTCTTTTCATGAAGAAATAATACAATGAAGAGAAAATAAAAATTCAATAATTGTGAAGTATAAATTGGGATCAAATTTCAAAAAATCATCATTATACCGATGGAATGGTTTGTGGTTGTCGAAGCCAAAGATAATTGCTTGAGCTCCTAACTCTTGCGTTCGGCTCTCAATTTGTTTGCGATGCGGCAGAAATAGCGAATTTAATGAACAGTCACGTAGCTGTGGAAATTCGATATATTTGCATTTCATCGCTAGAGTGATTTGAAATCGGAAATGTGGTTCAGAATTAAAGACCACCCACCCTTATTTTATTGAACCAGCGAAAAACCCAGAAGTGAAAAGCAAGTTGCATCTCATTCCGCGATACACAAAAAAAAAGAAAAATGGGGATGGATGGGAAACGAGACCAACGATCTTTAGTTCAGAACTTGTTGAATCTTAGCGCTGAATATTTTTTTTAAATACTACCAACAAAGGACACAAAAACACAAGAGATAATAAACAATCATAATATTTGGAATAAGCTTAAGCTGTTCGAATATAATTAATATCCAGTTTGAGGATTTTGTCAGGTACTCTCGAAAGTATAACAATGCAGGCCTGATTACGTAATTAAGTTGGGAAAACAAAATCGATTTAGGGTCTGAAAGGATTTAATTGTTCATTTAGTGGAGCATCGACCCTATTCCAATATTCCGTTGTCATACATAAATCAGGCTAGAGCCTAGATTAAAGCACATGCTATATATGCTTATATGCAATGCACATGCTTATCCACATGATATGCCTATATGTGCTATATGTGCACACCATGATTTTCCACTCCAGAGGTACTTCGACCATCTTCCAGTCACGACAGGTTAGGGCCAAGTTGAACGGGCTGACAACCATTGTGGAATAGCACACATTTACGATAACGCATCTGAAGGGCTGCAACTGTCAAGAAATAAGGGGGCTTGATGATTCAATAATTACTCGAAACGCACACATATCCGCAATAATAGAATGCTACCTCAGTAAGATTCAGGAAAGTTAGAAGTTTAATGATTCGGTAATAATTATCAGAAGACAAACTGGAAGCTTTAGAGGTTTGGGATACTATCATACATCAGTTTATCATTCCAGTGCTCTTCCTTTATGAGTGATACCAACAATACTCCAAAAACTGTTTCTTCTCAAATTTGAGAAGAATAATATTAGAAGATAGTAAATAAGCGGTCTGATATTGAATTCCTCAGTACAATGTACCGTGGCCTCATTTTATCGGCCAACAATAATTAAGAAATGGTCCACAATAACCCTAGTCAACACATACCATCTCATATACTGTTAATAATAGTTAATCAATATTATTCTCCTCCGTTTTTTTAAATTTGGTGTCATTCACATTGCTTCCATCTTGGTTTCCTTGTATCATGTTCGGTACTCTTCGTACCATCTTCGATTATCTCCGTATTATCTTCGGTTATCTTCGTGCCATATTCGATTATCTCCGTATTACCTTCGATTATCTTCGTATCATCTTCGTTCATTATCGTGTCATCTTGATTTTAACTCACAAGTTAGTGTTTAACCACAATTGACGCCGTTAGCGTCTTTCTCCTAGAACAGTGTTTAACATGGTTCGATGACCCGCCTGAAAATCATTTACAACGATGTTAGCTGTGAGCATTGAGAATGACCTTTTCGTTTCATTCAAAATAATTCAGATTTTCAACTACTTATTATTGAAACAAACTGTGGTCTGATGTGAGCCTAAGCTGTAGGCGTCGCTTTGTTGAGTTTATAAGTTATGTTTCATGTGTACGAGTGTTTTGCATTGCCTATAGAATTCTTTTGTTATATAAGAAACTTCTTTCTAGTTCGTCAAATATGTTAAGGAGGTTATGGAATCATTGTTTTTCCTAAAGATGGCGGACCCAAAACGGCGTACATTTTAAGCTCAGAAGAACCATTCTCAAAGCCTCTCGCGAGGATTGATGAATAGTAAAAGAATCAGCTGGTGTACCGTCTTGTCAATAAGGGAGTAAAAAATGTATTGCCTTATTTCTCAGTCTATGAACTTTTTGCGCCAAAAAATCGAAGTTTTTATTCTGAAGTCGCTTTTCTTTTACGATGTTTTCGTTACATTTATTACTGTGATATATATTTATTGCTTGTATATTTATAGTTTTTTATATTATTTATTTATTCGTTATGTTTTTTATGAGAAAATTGAATACCTTAACTGATTAATACTCTAATTTCATGCAATGGTAGAATTCAATTTGGACACCCTATGTATTGAGTTCAGCACATTTTAAACTTCACAAGGGTATATTCGAACGTCACTGAATAAATTACTCCCATTTTGAATGAGTATCTATTCGGCATGGCATGTGGCACGTAGGGAATCATGGATTGGTGGGCTAAAGCGCGGGTAAACATTCCCACGCGATCGTAGAAAAAGTCCATTTATTTCTACGGGGGCAGCTCGGGGCAGCTTTTGTTGAAGGAATCAGAAAGTTAATAGTTTTTGGCGATCAAAACAGATAATCCCAGCACGCACATTCGCAGGCAAAAAAAGGATTCAATACGTATATTCCTGAATTATATGGAAAAAAAATTTGGACGTGAACATTCCACTTCCAATATCATTAACATACTTGTTCGAAATGCAAATCTGGAAGCAAGCAACGATTTAACGTACCTTCAGAAATATCCTCTATTTCACCTTATGTGTTTCTGGCACGAACTCACAGAATAACAACATTTTTCGTCGAACGCTTGATACTCGAGAAACAAACTGATCGGCGCGCCTTCGGCGAAGAGTTAAGTTTAACTGCTCGCTACAAGGACTGTTTCAAATATATTGGCTTGCCCTTTTACAAAATAATGTTCAAACACCCCCTCAGGAAGTATAAATGAACATGTACTTTAGCCGGTAAACTTCGAATTTTGAGGTTTGGCCCAGCTTTTTGGAATCTTGAACCACTTTGTGTCGTGGAGCGAAAGCTCGTTTTTTAAATAAACACACTGATCAGTAGATCAAAGACATACCATCAACATTATTGATAATTTAAAAAGAATACTGTGAGGAACATAAAAAAAATTGAAATGGAATAGAGTGACAGAGGATTATCTCTTCCCTTTCAATTCTCCTGAAGGTTCCTTTTTCTGTCTTGATTTTCTGGCAATATCGAAATCGCTTTCGAAGCCATTAACGTATACAGGAGTGTTCTGTTATTTACAGAGTACATACAATCGTGGCTGTGTTCCAATATTCACTGCAGAGAACTTCCGGTTCCGCATCTTCAGTGTCACCATTCATTCTGAGTGCGTGTGATAGAAATGCCGGTCCAGTGGCAGCGCTTCCTGCAATTACTGGAACTCATCCCATTAATGCGATGAGAGTCACAATGTAAGAGAACAATCCTTTGCCAGCAAATTTCAGCTCTAACGATCAAAGTCATTTTGCTCTGTAATGAATCCTGTCAGGAATACCGAATGTGCTTGCAAGTTTGAATAAAGTAGTACTCAATCAGTCAGAAGTCTTCCCTCTAGCCTGCAGCTTTCCTCTTCCATGATTTCCATAAGCATCGCTGTCAGGTACATAGAAGATGTATCGAAGATTGCATCCAGGTTGAAAAAAATATAATGAGACTCAGCAGAGCATCGAGCAAACATTTTTTCTTGATACTCTTCCACAGTTGCAAACAAAGGGGATAAAGAATGAAGGAAGATCTGGTCTCTGATGCATCCTGGGAGAAAGATTCGATCCTGGAAGTAAGCCCTTGAGAGTACATCTTCTTGCCATTCTCGTTCAGTTTTATTTAGTTGTAGATAAGTACATACATGCATAGACAGTCAGCTATGTGTATAGAGAGTAGAGGGAATAGAGAGCGTCGACGTCGAGAGAAGCTGAACGGTTGAGCGCGCCGTCGCGTCGAGCGCATTATTAAAGGAATCCGTCTGAGTATTTCTGCGCGACACAATTAAGCGCCTCACAGTGACCAGGAGGCGACCTCTTCCCCAAGTTGCATCAAAATCCCATTCCATGGTCTCGATCTTCCACGTTCTTCCCGTCCTCCACCCCAGCATTTCTCGTTTTCTTCCAGAGAATCCAGAAGGCCAGCTTGCATCCCCCCTGGGATAAGAAATCATCCACCGGAACCTGAAGCCAGTGCAGCGAGAGCACAGTGATAATTGGGCCTCTCCCGATACATTCAGATTGCAAACGAACCTAACGGAATCAAACAGTGAGTGACTAGGAAGGTTTCTTTCAGAAAGAGATGAAGCCTAGTTTTATTTTCATTTATCCAGAAATCAACCAAGGAATATGGGCGTGTCTACTGGACATGTCTACTGGACGTGTCTACCGGGCGTGTCTACTGGGTGTGTCTACTAGGCGTGGTCAACAAAAGAGGGCGGAAATGACAGACAAAATTAGAGAAACGGGCGGAGTAGTTGACATAGTGCCTAATGAACAGGGCTCAATAATAGAGGCGTGTTAAAAAGATGCGGTTAAAGATGTTGAGTCGAAGATTTGGGTGTGGTTAATAGACATTCATAATAGACACAAGGAAAATGGGCGTGTCCACTGGGTGTGTCTTCTAGGCGTGATCAACAAAAGAGGGCAGGGATAACAGACAAAATTAGTGAAATGGGCGTAGTTGACATAGTGCTTAATGGACACGGCACAATAATAGAGGCGTGTTGAAAAGATGCGGTCGAAGATGTTGAGTCGAAGATTTAGGTATGGGTTATAGACATTCCAATTGGAAATTAGGCAGCTAAGAGAAACAGGTGAAGTAAATGGGCGAATCAAATGGGCGTGGCTAATAATGCGCCTGAAGGTGCTATTCAGGGAGATGAGCTTATCAAGTCTACCTATTTGCAAATAGAATTGTAATCAATTTTAGAGATCCCGAAAGATGTTAAGGTATATGAAAGACATTTTCTGGTTTTTGTAAAGTATTGAATAATGAATCACCCAAACTTAATTAGAATTACACTTAAGTTATCTAATTCTTTGAAGTCATTACTGATTACTGTTGAGGAGATATCGAAGGGGTTTTAAATTTTCAAAACGTTTACCAGATTTAGAGGACACCCCTAACTGTCTCAATCAAAATACGAAGAAGAAAATGACACAAAAGAAAAAGAAATGGAAAAAAAGAAAGCAAAATGAGAAGGGACGGATTAGGAGGTTGCCTCATTATTTTCCTTTACTCTCTTCATATTTATGTATCATTTTTTGTTTTATTTCAATATGGACATTTTGGTGGTTGTTGTCCAAATTTGGAAGTTGGATTCTTGGGCAGATAAGAATTTTGATTCGTTTGCAATCTGATTTTAACTTTTCCAATTTCAATATCTTCTAAATTAAGAAATAAAGTCCTCAAATGAAAAATAATTTACATCTTAAACATTAAGGAACCTTTATTATAATCAACTGCACGAGAATGTTTCGGTAAGGTGATATGATAACAGGGTGTAATTTACCGCAAAATTGATGACTACCAAGCAGATGGAGTAATTGATAATAATAATGGTCTTTCAATGCCATCATCGCGGATAATTAGGATGTGGGCCTCTCTTGTTCAATTACCCTGATGGTATTATGAAACCACTCGAGAAGTCTTTCGTATAATCTCATGCTCGACATCTTCCTCCTTTCTTCTTCTCTTTTCTCTCTTTTCAATTTTTCTCTTTCTCCTCACTTCCTCTCTTATAACTCATCTCTTCCCCTAGCACACTAATTTTTTTTCAAGAATCACTAGTAATCGCTCGTTATTTGAAAGCAAACTTTTGATGCCTTTCTTTTCTTTGATATAAACTCTCTCGAAGAGTTATAAACGACTTCTGCAATTATGACGCATTCTTGTAAGGAAAAATAGAAAAAAATTGAAATGACAAAGGAAGCAGGAACCAGGAGCCCTCAGACAGTTTTATTAAAGCATGCAAAATAAAAATCTCTCCAGAAGAAAAATTGCATATTGCTTTCTCTTATGTGAATTATTCTTGTATAAAAAGATATAGGTTCAACTGAAGTATCACATTAATTTGTAGACATTCCAGAGAAAAAATTCGAGTGTTTTCAGTATTGTTGTCAGATTATAATGAACCCTTAGACAGTTTCTTGAAGGATTCTTGATTAAGAGTCCTCAACTCCTTTTGTTAGCTATTGTGAAAATTGCGCAAGCTCCGGCTTGAGGACTTAAGATGTATTACTTAAGAATAACGACCAACCAGAATGTTCCCCAGTTTATAATAGACCGATGTTCTTATTAAGCTATCTGCACGCTTCGCCTCTTCTGACTCGAGATTTGAATTCTCGAGTATGAGACTCCACAGATTAGAGCTAAAAAGAGATAAAATGACAATAGCTTGAAAATAGCAAGAGTCTCGAGCAGAGCGTTTTATTAAATTCATATTTGCTTAAATAGAGCTCACAATATGTCCATCACGTCAGGATTTTAAGATATTTGAGGTTATATACTCGGACAATGGGGGTTTTCGCTACTTTTCAGGTTATGAAATAACTAAAATAACTCAAAATAAGCTGTATAGCAGTCACCAGAGATTTTTTTTTACAATGATACAAACATTTTCAGTTTCAACATTCGTCTAAATAACTGTATGAACATTCACTTTGACTTTTTGGAGCAAACCATTTTGCACAATTTCTCTTAGAAATTTGTACGTAAAGGTCTTGATGGTCTTTGCATGAGAATTTACAGTTAGAAAATCGACATCTTTCTTACTAATATGGCGGATTCAAAATGGCGGATTGGAATTTACTAACTGTAAATTATTATTCAGAGAACATTAAGACCTCCAGCTACAAATTTCTGAAAGAACTTTTCGAGTGCATAATGGTATGCTTCAAAGAGTCAAAGTGAATGCTCATATGGTTGTTCAGATGAATCTTGAAACTGAAAATGGGTGTATCTTTGTGAAAAAAACGCTCGTGACTGCTCAACAGCTTACTTTGAAGGAGAAGATTAGTACTAAATGGAGACGTTCTGAAACAAGACCGAAAAAATTCCGCGTGTCCAGTACATAACCTGAAAAGTAGCAAAAACCCCCATTTTCCGAGTATATAACCTCAAATATCTTAAAATCCTGACATGGTGAACTTGCTCCCCTTAGTGATGATAGTTTCTATGTGCGGAATTCTCTCACTAGGGCGGCGCTGCACTTGTGTATTGCAACAAACTACAAGTCAGGCTATAGTTCACAACTACTGACATATAGAAATGAAAAAATTCATTTCTTTTCGGTACAGATAACAATTCGAATTGTTATTGTAAGGCCACCACAATGAATTGATAATTAAACTTATGTTATTTTCAAAGACTGTTC
>WSXT02236134.1:0-15924 GCA_011762715.2 Neuroterus valhalla
ACTTTGTCCATTAGTGTTTTACCGCACATATTGCGCAGAAATTGCATGCCGATCGCGTTTAGTTTACTCTTGTCCTTGTCTTGATACGTCCAAGTCTCGCTACCGCACAGGACAGTTGGTGCTAGCACAGAATTATACATCGCGATTTAAGCTTTATTTTTAATATTTTTACTTTTGGTAATACCCCTTACACTGCCGTCAATCTTTCTACCCTCATTTATACGATTGGAAATCTCTGCATCTATCTTCCCATCAGAAGTGAATAAACTTCCAAGATACACGAAATGATCAACTTGTTTATATATGTATATAACATAGTTATATTTGCTTTTTTGATAACATATTTATTTTCGTTTTAATGATAATTTATAATGTACATAATATATTATATATGTATTCTGAAAAATGTATAAATATGTCTTACGATTGTTTAATTTTTCACATGGAACAATAATGACTAAGCATTTGAATACTTAATCAACAATAATTGCAGTGGTGAATTTTTACTATTCTCAACAGTAATTATTCACTAATGTAATCGGTGAAAATCCATCCTTTACATTAATTACACTATTCTCAAGAGTAAAAATCTTCTAATCAACATAGAAAATAAGTCAATATTCACTTTTTCATTAGTTGAACTTTACTTATCTTTCAATGATAATGCGCTAATAAGATGAGCCAAAATATACTAATTACAGTAGTGGATTTCTCTTGAAGTTTATGATTTTCTACTAATCTTTAGTGGCTCACTTGTCTCCTATTCAATTAGCGAAATTTCACTAATATTAAGTGGTTTTCTACTACTTCAAACTAAGAGAGCAAGATATGATACATACACCAGAGTGTGCTAAAGAGGACCTGAATCGGGAGATGCTTCCAGTTGAGCGTGTACCAGGTATTCTTAATTCAGTTGCGTGCGATAAAGCCCTTCAACAGTCGCAAATAAGGTCCTTGTAGTCTCTTCTAATGAGAAATTCTATCTGAAAGTGTTGATTCAATTGCGAGCAATATCGAATAATTGTCTGCCAAACCTGTATCCTAAGCCTTATACCTTACAAAAAATTATTAACAATTGGAAAAAAATGGGGTTTGAGTCCATAACTTCTAAGGACGAGATTGGTATCATTTGAAAGGTCTTTCGATTCCCTTCAAAAGCTACCCGGCTGTCTCGCGGCAGCCTGTGCAGAAGCCTGGCGACCCAAGTGTTGTGACTCGGGTAGGCGTCAACTCAGGCGTCGAGTTTGAATCGCGCGCCCTAAACATGGTCCAACGTCACGCGGAAAGCGTGCGTAGGCGCATGTAGGTGCTCAGCTGTTTTATATCTGTCCATCTCGTACAATCCGTTAGTTGAAATCGAGACTTTTTCCTGTTTTTTTTCGCACTTTATCGAAAAATGGAGTGTTTCATTTGTGCAAAAGTCAAGGGAAAATTCTGGAGTGCAGTGATGATAATTTCGACAACATAAAATCGGTAGTCAAGTTCAGGAAGAAAAAGAAATTTCTGTATGGAAATTTAGTGCTCACAAATCCTTCAGAGGTTGTATATCATTATAATTGCTTCAAAAAAAAGACTTCTTTGAATTCAAAATACTACCCGGAATTCAAACCTTTCTGCGAAAAGGTACCTGTAAGTATCATTTTTGAAATGTATTCACTGTCTGAATTGTTGATTTTCCATATTTATGGGTATAAAATGCCAAGGTACTTAACTTTCAGTAACATTGATTTATGTTTTCAATAAATCAATGAATAACATTCTTGAGAGTTAGAAACACAAAATTAGTGATATTTAACTATATGGAAGATTTTGAATTTTCTCTCATTAAGAATGCAAAATATTTTAAGCGCAATAACAGTAATAAGAACTACATCTGTATATTCTAATTAACCGCAAATTTCTTGTTTGGTACTTCAAAAATGGGAATTTCTATCGCGCGAGGTTAGGATAGGTATTAAAAACTTTTTAAATACCAGAAAAAACGAGTCTCGCGACGCTCGACCATGTTTGGGCCGCGCGATTCGAACTCGACGCCCGAGTTGACGCGCGCGCGAGTTACAAAACTTTGGCTGCCAGGGCTTAACTTCTTGCAGTGGGCTCCCGGACTATTGGCAGTGAGTGGTGGAGTTATAGGCCTAACTTGAAGGGAAGGAGCAATGCAGCGATGGGTCTCATTGTATCCACTGAGCTTAAGTATCACGAAGGGTATCCACAAGTGATACAATGTGGTGCTTCAAAAAGAAGATTTATATTTGTTTTCATATTTTAATATTAATACGGCGAGCAAAAAAAGAATGCTAGGAAGATATATAACAGCAAATTCCTTGGGACAAGATGTATCAGAAATTCTTCCTGGTTTACATTTTCTTTCTGGCAGAAGCGTAGTTATCTTTGAGTCATGAGGGAAGGGGGGGGGGGATTGTTCAATCAGGTGAAAAAAGAAGTTAGTCCGCTATTTCCTGACTAACCCCAATCATGTATTACCAACTCTGATGAGGGGGTCCCCCCTCCCCCATCTGCGCCACTGCTTACTGGATGTGACACAACTAGTAAGATAAGTTCGAATAAGTTTCCATCAGACCACAAGAAAAAAGAACTAGAAAAGTTATATGTGATGATCATCAAGGAAGATGGAGAAAATGCAAATGATGTTCGCTTTTAAATTTTATCTAGAAATCTTGTCACTGCTGTTACAACTTCTCAAAATATTCCGTGCACATCAGATTCACTGGGCCTTCACTTGGATCGAGTTCCAGCACAGACATATATTTGGCCTAACTCCACAACTCCTCTTTTTGAACCCCTCGACTTGACGTAATTCGGGTCATGAAAGGAGATGACAACAAACTTCGGTTACTTCTTATGCGTAGGAAACAAAAATGTGCACTTTACACATTCCGTTATGGGAATGATTGATACTTTGGACCAGTTTCGAGAAAAATGAATTCGAAGAATTGCGAGCGGATGGTAATTCAGCTAGCTTGAATGTATATATTTACGAGTACTTGGTAGCTCACCTGGTAAAGTATTTATCTCAGAGTCGCAAGGTTGCACGCTCGATTCTCGATTGCAATGTTCAATACGAAATCAAAATGTTTTATACAAAAAATAAAACACAGGAATAATACCAATATCTTGTCAATTACCTTTTGAACATTTATTAACTAGCATTAAAATTTACTCTGAATAATTATTATACACATGTATCTTCAGGATTACGTAGTATCGCATGGAAATCGCGCCTTCTTGATTTTTCTCTTGAAACTTCTAGCGGATGTCTATCTCTGAGGATAATATCGATCAAAACAAAAATCAGGCAACCTGAAGGTCTCCTTGTGAGGCTAGTTAGAAATTGTTCAATTACACATAAGTGAAGAAAAACATATTTAGGTTTAGTAGAAAGTTCCAAAATACAATGAAAGTGTGTCCGCACTTTACAATGTGATAGAGTATTTTTTATTGAAATTATAGTAAATTTTCTAAGGTCGTTTCTCTCAGTGGATAAGACAATAACGAAAAAAGGAGTAAAATCCCTGACGAAAACATTAAAAATGTTAGAAAAGAGCTAATTCGTCGTGTTTTATTTTTAATGGAAAAATTCTGACCGTAAATGTAGTGAGAATCCCGTAACAGTGTCTATGCCAAATCCACCTTCTTGGTAATATTTCTGCATATGAGAGCTCTGAAATCAACTCGAGCTAACTTCCAAGATAATTGCTTAGTTATTCAAACAATAAGTCAATGATATTTGAACCATACTTTTTCGGACACGAGTTTTATTATAAGATATGGTCAATAGTCTCTTCTCGATATTTTGGCCAAAAGTTATTAGCGGCTCGCTGTAAAGTCGAAGCAATCTAACTTACAAAATAAATTTTTTTTAATTTTTCCAATCTTCGAATCCGAGAACCCTAAAAACTTCATCAATTATCTTCTGTTCTAGAAATTGTGTTATACTACCAAAGTTTTGATAGCAATGCATGGGAAAATAACGATTACTTCTGACAGTGTGTGTATGTTTATAAGAATCATGAAAAATTGAATCAATAGACGATACAGAATATTCTCGGAGCGGCATTTGTAATGATCATGTAGGTAGTTCTTCCATTTCAGCGAGCCGCTAATAAATTTTGGCAAAAATATCGAGAAAAGACTATTGACCATATCTTATAATAAAACTCGTGTCCGAAAAAGAATGATTAGAATATCATAAACTTATTGTTTGAATAACTAAGCAATTATCTTGAAAGTTAGCTCGAGTTTGTGTCAGAGCTCTCATATGTGGAAATATTAACAAGAAGGTGGATTTGGCATAGAAACTGTTACGAGATTCTCACTAAATTCACCGTCAGAAGTTTTCCATTGAAAATAAAACACGACGAATTAGCTCTTTTCTAACATTTTTAATGTTTTTGTGAGGGATTTCACTTCTTTTTTCATTACTATCTCAAAATTATTCTATTATTTTATGAATTTGATAAGCCCTAAGAACGATGGCGATGGTCCCAGGTATATTCCTACAAATTGTTATCCAAAGTGACCAACTTCTTGCAGAATATTATTTTGGGCACCTAGTTAAAACTTTTTGCACGGGACCATCGTCATCACTTTCGAGGTTAATATTGATCACTTTGGATATCAATTTGAAGAAAACTTCCTGAAGAATATCAATTTGGACACCTGGCGCAAAGGCTTTTGCACGGAGACCATCGCCATCACTTTGGAGGTTATTCTTGGTGGCACTGGATGTCAATTTTTAGGAAACTTCCTGTAGAATATCATTTTGGACACCTAGTGCAAAGCCATTTGCACGGGGACCATCGTCATCACTTTCGAGGTTAATATTGGTCACCCTGGATATCAATTTGTATAAAACTTCCGTAGAATATCATTTTGGACACCTAGTGCAAAGCCAGATTCACGGAAACTATCGACATCGCATTCAAGGTTAAAATTGGTTAATATTTTCTCAGTCAAGGTATATAATTATTGATACTATCAGTAGTAAGAATATTCATATCGATACTGTAGAGCAAAAATAACAACGAATTTGAAAATTTCCCGCTCGACGCCATCTCTGGGATTAAAACATGGATGTAGAAAAAATAATAATAATACTGGCAACAAAGAAAACTGCAGATTTTGCGAGAAATGGAAAATCAAAAAGCCTTCTTCTACGCAACGAAAGCGTAAAATGAATAGGTTCTAAGCGCATCGTGTTCAAAACAAACAAAAAAAAGAAAAATTCCTGGTAAGTTCTTAGTCTGGTGTTAAAATGTTCTATGTAATGTAAAACAGTTTCAAGTATTTCATGGCTAATGTTTGGAGAATAGATACTCGTCCGGTTTTCGATTTAGCTCTCATAACCCAGTCGGGTTATCTGTTTCACTGATTAATTCGTAAGAGATAAAGCCGTTCCGTGCGCTCACCCCCTACTCCACACGAATGGGCAGTTGGCCGACTTCGCCTTTGAAAAGATTGTGTGCATATTTGGTAAGATGGATGTCAATCCTTGCGCACACCCACGTATAACTAGTCAGAAACCTAATTTTTACGCGTTTCCTCCATCCGAAGTGATAATTAACGTTTTAGAGAAAATCGAATCTGGAAATTTCACCAGCAAAGCGGTGGTCCCAAAGTGACCAAATCAACCCTGGTTCCCTCTATTTCATTACCTTCTAGAAAGAAACACTCTCCTTCTGGAAGCTAATCGTCCTTATCATTATCTCTATATGGGAGGGAGATTTATCCCAGAGAAGGCGTACTGGAATTATTAGTAGGAGAGGTATCGTCAAAGTTTTATTAAGGAAAGGAACTCCTCCAGAATCAATAGAAATTATCTTGGCATCATTTTTAGGAGCCACGCTCAACCAGTATCAGGTAGCCTTTAAACAATGGCAACAGTTCTGCTTATCTGAAAGATTAAATTTTTCTGACGCAAGCAATACTTTTGTATTGAAATTTTCAACGAAAAATTCGGAGAATACGCAACCTATGGTACGCCCAATTCATACGGATCTGCGATTGCACTCATTTCTTTGAACAAGAAAGGTGAAGGCCCATTCGCGTCAAGATTCATGGAGAGTGCAATCAAATTTAAGCCATCATTCCTCAAATACACTTTTACATAGGATGTCTCAAAAGTGTTGAACCATATACTTATAAGCCATTATATCAATCTCACTTGCTACTGCCCAAACACTTGCCATTAATAAACTAAAAAATATTTCTGTTGGAACAGACGAACTACGAATGAGTATCAAATAACTCTTAAAAACTCCTGCTCTAGGCAGGAATCCACCAGTAATAATTATTCTATTTATCAGAAAAAGACCCTATTATGTGTGGCTTCGACTTTTCTAAACTATATTGAATCTTCATCTGAGTAACGCTTCAATACCAATAACTTGTTCATTTCTTTGAAAGAAACTTACAACCCAGTATCTAGCCAAACAATCAGCGAATGGATTAAGTAATTATTGATGAGAAGTTTTATCGATAGAAACTATTTTTTCGGGCTATTTAACCCATCATGCCACAAAGTCGGCGGTTCACAAAAGTAAGATTAGTATAGACGTTATTCGCTAAACCACCGGCTGGACATCGCAATCACAAATAATTGTAAAAATAAACAATAGGCTTATTAGATCTGGCGATGATTAATACTCAAGCTATTCTATCAACAATTCCAGTTATGTATTTTCAAATCGATTATATAAGAAAATTTCCTTTTTTTATTCTATTACATTTTCTACTCCGTTTTCGTCCTTACTCTAATTTGATCTACAAAATAAAACGTATTTGAACTAAGTTAAAATCATAATGCAAACAAAATTTGTAAATAAAAAGATAGGTAAAATGAAAAACATTGTGACCTTTCTGAACCTATACATGCTAAAATGAGTATAATCTCGAGAACAAGGCTCAAAACGTAATAGCTTGAACAAATTGTAGCCTTCATGGCGTGAACTTCAATTGAATTTATGTTAGAGCCACGCATTTTTCTCCCTTGTATGAAAATAAGTTAGAGCATAAAATTTCCTCTAACACTCACCCCATTTGGAAAATACTCATAACGTGACTATTATTCGCCGAATAGGTTGCTTTCCTCAAAACGGCGTAAAGCCGGACAGGTCAAGGTCCTTACAGACGATGCTGGGCCTCTGACATGGAAATGTTTGGTCTCTAAATGTTGCGCACTCTAGTACACTTGGGGATAAGTTCATGGTGAAATAAGTATAATCTTTCAGAATGAGGCACCTAACCTGAAATACTTAGGTCTACCTGTATGAGAACACGTGCACAGCTAGTACTTGATCGCCAGTAATGTTGCACAGTTTGCATTCGTATTTAATTAGGCATCCAGGGAAATTTTTGCCTGGGAAGAAAAATGGTCAGGAGTTCGGTTACAAACATATTTATCAGCGCCACTTTCCTATTCCGACCCGGCCTGTACTCTACCAAATATCTAATAGATCCAAATAGAAAATTAAAATTTTTTTAGATAGAATGTTTAGGTGTCATGTGTAGGTAATAAAATTCAACAGATCACGTTTCCTTGTTAAGTTCAAATTGTAATTTCCAACGAACGCTGAACTGACTTATTTAATTACGGATCCCGGTCTTTCAAGCTCCGAATGTTATTGGTTTTTTTAGGATTCTCATCAGTCGCTGACCCGGATCCTATTGTTTTCTGTTTGGATTTGGAAAAAAGGAACCCACAACCTTGAAGACCGGTGCATTCTATTTCAGATTTCGATTAGATGCTGTTCTGGTTTTTGTTGAGATTTCTAAAGTAGAATCAACTGACTTCGTAGTATTATGGGTTCCATTTGGATTTTTTAGTGAACGATGAAATGGAATCTGTCAATTTCTTTCGGAATTTAGGATTTAGTGTGTTAAACGTCACACTTTACCTAACGTTACATTCAATCTAATCCTTTCAATTTGGAATTCTTCAAACTACACGAAAAGTTGCATGCAAACGCTACGAAAAATCGTGAACGCACCGGGTTCTCATCACTCAGGCTATACGCAACGCTATACGGCACTGTTTCGTGACCTTACCAATATTACCTAAATTTTTTATAAACTTCAGTAAGAGACAAAATCCAGTAGATTAAGTTCCTCGAGCATAAAAATTATTGTATTAATTTTGCTGGCTCCGGACAAGAGTTGCACTACGACACCAAAAATAAAAAATTTCCTAATTGATTTCCAATTAAGTTACCAATGATTCATACTAATGAAATTATTATCCGTTAATATTCAAAAATAAATGTCACGCGCATTAGTTGACCAGAATCCGATACGCGTAGACAAATATTTATGGAGTGTCCAGAGACTTTGTTAACAAATCGTATAGGCCAATGAACTTTGTACACACTAAGTGAAATATTACATTACATAACATCACTGGCGCGGGCGGGAGGATGATAAGAACATTCATACCCAGAAAATAGGTCAAATTTGCGTGCCCAATATTTATTTTCATTTTTTACATTCTTATTCTGAATGAGAAGGTATTGGTTTTATGCAAAAAATGACTTTCACGAATTTAATAAAATCTCCACGTTTTGATACCCCCTGAGTCAGAAAAAATTATTTTTACGTAGGTGCCTGTCTGTCTGTTATTCAATAAAAGTTGTTCACACAAAAAAATTATACAAATCCGGTATGAATTATAACATCCTAATCAGAAAAGGTATCAGATTTGGGTGGAATTCGACCCCCCCCCCTCCCCCGTTTTTGTCGAATGCCCACGTTTTGAGACCCCCTGAACCCGGAAAACAGGTTTTTACGGATGTGTCTGTATGTCTGTATGTATTTCTGTCTGTTAGCACGATAACTTCCTGAAAAACTAACCAAACTAGTGAACTTACTAACTAAACCAGAGAAAGATCGAGAAATTCGGTTAAGTTTACTTTTTGATAGGACAAGTAGTTTTTGCTTCGCTGAAAAAAAAACATATTAGAGAGGAAAAAATTGAAATTTCAGACGATCGTCCCAAGCCTAGGAAAAAACAGATAGACGCAAGTTCTTTACCAGAAGAATATCTTCAAATTGCTATTAATCTTTTCTCAACAGAATATGTGGTTTTTATTTCAATAAGGAAATAAAACTATAAAGATGAAATAATAAACTTTTTGAAAAAAATGACTAACGCTAAGACAGAAGATTGATGGAAAAAAGTTGTTCATTCGGAAAAGATCTATAAATTTGTTATAATTCTTCCCATTGGACGCGTAGTTTTTTTCAATCGCAAAAGATAAAATGAAACATCAAACAAATTTTGATCGAGTTCGCAGCACGAGACACGAAATGAGAATGTATTCGTTAAAGCCAGGTAAACTTTAACATAAGAGAATTCACAATCATCAGATGAAAGTAGTCGCCATCTCGCTATGGAGTTTTAAAAGTTTTAAAAAGATGTGCCAGCGCGGTGGGCAGATTTTTTTCGATAGGATACACAGTTTTTGTTTCATTTGCAAAAATTATACTGAAATGTAAAAATCTATTTGTGGCCAAACGGTACGAGATAGGGAAGAAATGTTCGGAAATAGAAATTGTTCAGCTAATTAAAATTGACAAATTTCATCTTAAACATTTTTTCATAAGACACGTGGATTTTGATTTATTTGTAAGAATAATATGGAAATAAAAGAATCCATTTGAGAGGAAAAAAATTGGTGTGAACAAATAGATTCCTCAAGAGGGATCTACAAATCTCAGCTCAACTATTTTTTGGTAGGAAACGTAGTTTTTGTTTTATGGCCAATAATAATATTGAAAATAAAAAAATCTATTTTGTGGCCAAACTGTACGAGATAAGAGAAAAGGTGTGGAAACAGAATCATTCACATTGGAAAGATCTGCAAATACGATAAACTGATTCACCATGAGATGCATAGATATTGTTTTATTCGTGAAAAACAACATTTCAAATAAAAAAGTCGAGTTTTCAAGTAGAGTTTGAGGAAAGATAAAGGTGTAGGTATATAAATATGTATAGGTATATGAATTAATATCTTATACATTTAATTAAGTAGACGTTTTGAACAAATATTAGTCTTCTGATGTTAGGGAATAGTTTGAAAAATAGACGATTTATTAGTACTTTATGTGAAGAGTCGATACACAAGGTATTATAAACGTCCAAATATTTATAAACTTGTTTTGACCAAATTTCTTATTTGTACCAGAGTCTGGAGCTTCTTCATTTGATTAGAATGTTCCTTATTCTTACATTTTACGATGCATAAAATGTTTTATGATACATTTTTCAGAGTTACAAAGAATTTATGAGCTTGTTTTGACAAAATTTCTAATCTCACCCCAAGTTTGAAGTTGTACGTTTGACAATTCTCGAAATTGTTGAGTCAGAGTGATGTGCTTTTTTTACATTGAAATTAAGTATACTATAAAACTATATAGCTCTAAAAAATGTATGCGTCCTGAAAAATATTTTCAAAACTCTTATGTTTTTCGAAAATTTTGACCAATATCTTATTCATTTTCTTTCATTATTGGCACATATCCAAAGTTTCTCAACAAAGGGTATAACAGACGGTGAAAAATTATGAACTGGTTTTTTTAATTAAGGAGTTCTGGACAAGAACGCGACAGGCGCTCGAAGACGAGTAAAAGTATTGTACACGTTGTGACGTCATGTATCAAAAGTGCAATTTCAATTTTGAAAAAATCCACGATATAGTTCGATAGCTCTTGAAAAATGAACTTGGGTCTCCACTTACAGTTTTTCTCTCGGGTTACTATTTTCCCAGTAGATAAATAAAAACTGACTATTTTAATTTTAAAAAACCATGTCTTTTTACATTAAACTCGCCGTAAATAATTCGTTGAAAACCCATGTTTTTAGACTTCCAGAATAAAAAGGGATGCCGGAGCGCTGACGAGTGAGAGCGAAGGAGAAAGCAAAGATTGGGCAAGGACGATGTTCAGTGTATATAGAAAAATGTTGAACGTTTCTCGTTTGTTTTCGTTCTATTTTTGGCTTTTCTTCTAGACAAAGGTCCATTATTCGCACTTGCTCAGAGTTTTAACGTTCCCATAGAGATTTCTATATGTAAAATTACGTATCAGTTTTTCTTATCATGACTTCCATCGAAGCTGGGGAATCGAAGTCAACTCATAAACGAAAGTCTAACGGTGCTTTGTGCAGGAAAACTAAAGACAATTATGATTACGACAGAAAAATTTACAAAACTGTACGTGCCACGGTGAGCCATAATATTTTTTCCCGTAAACGTTTTAAAATAGGTATTTATTTTTGGTTAGAACTAAAAATTTCTTAAGTTCGGAAAACGCTTTAAAGAGTTACCCAACATTGCCTTATTCTAAACATTTCTAAAACTTTAAGAAACTAGTTCTTCAACTGATTATTGTGAAACGCTTTTGTAACGTTTACCAAAATCAATAACATTTCAAGAGGATTTTCACACTTAAAAATAACTGGATTAAATAAAAAAACCTTCTTAAAATTGTCAGCAAATTTCGTACTTTCGGTGTTTATTTATACTCTTCGCACATGCATACTTGAAAAAATTTTCCAACATAGTGTTCAATATGTTCAATGTTTCAAACAAATCAATGATAATCTTCAAAAAGATTTACACAAACCATTCTGGTCATGTGGGAACTACGAGGTTCAAAATTCAATGATTACTGAAATGATGAAAATGATGTAGTCAGAGGGATGTACAAAGCGAAATGATTGGATTTATTTTCATTCTTATCCTTTGTATGACATCAAAAGCGATGTATGTCAAAAATTTCTACTGAATCTGTTGGACTTGAGTAAGAAACGTTTTACGACAGTTAAAAAAACGAATCAAGGGGGAAAATCTTTCTGATTTAAGGGGTAAGCATAGAAAACAGCCTGTCAAGTTGACCGAAGATGTAAAATCGTTATTCTAGAGCATTGTGAAACTGTACCACACACTGAGTCTCATAACGCTCTGGGAAAAGAAAGTTAAAATATTTCGAAAATCCCGAACTGACAATAACACGATTGTATTCTGAATTTTTGGATTACTTTTCTTTAATAACCGGAGTCACCAACCCACCAATTATTATTGCTTTCAAAACATATTATGAATATTTCCAGAAGAATCTTCATTTCGCTTTCCGGTTGCCTCGAACTGATGTTTGCAATTTCCGTTCCATTATTGAAAAATTTCCGAATCGAAGCGCAAAATCTCTCAAGCACAAAAAAAAATATTGAAGAATATCGAAATTTGAAACATTTATGATTCATGAAAAATTATTACATTATTGCGAATTTAATTTTGGCCAAAATTTGCCTCTGCCGAAAATTGCTGTTTCCGATCAAGTTTAACGACGAATGATTCGGCTCCATATTTTTAATGTATAAATTTAGAATTCCAAGTCATATTCAGTCAAATTCTGGTCGCAGGTATATGATTCCATTCATGGAAGGCCACTTCGAAAAAGGCGCGAATACTGTTTGAAACTTATTACACCATGTTATGAAAGAAGGAACGGAGCTCGATCGTTGCAACCAAATTTATCGTTTTTCTGACGCACTTATTTCCTGAACGTGGTCATTCGTTCTGCCAGTGCGATCGAAATTTTATTATGAATGGTAAAAAAAGTGAAAGAACTGATAGAAAGTGCAGAAGAATATCTGGATATCATCAGATCAGCTCAATCTGACCCTTTTATCATTGTTGAAGAAGAAGATTATAAAGTTTTGGATTTCGAGTTAAAAATGAAAGATTTCATCGACGATTTAGTGAAAAAAACCTTAGAATTAGTAAAGCGGTGAAGTTTGTATATCACCCAAACTGAAATATCCAAGCGCATTTCGGAAACATCTTGGGGGGAGTTCAAAATTTTTATGTCGAACGAGACTTAGAAGACTTTCCGAGACTTAGAAAATGCTCCGGCCGCTGAATCTTCGGGAATAAGGTATGAAAAGGAAAAAGACCTGAAATCTTTACCACAATATTTGTCGCCGGAAGGAACCGAGTTTTTCGAATCGTATTCGGAAACTGTGTCCATTATAAGTGAAAAATGAATTCAAAATTATGTTACCGTACCCAACGAAATACGTGAGGAAGTTTATTCTCAGAAAATGAAATTAATCATAAATGTGAATAAAAAATTACTTGTTGCGGCGAAGTGACACTTATAAGTTCTTGTTAGAATAGTTATTAGGGATTCGGTACAATATTATTTCCTTTGCAAGATGAATAAAAATTGAAAATGATTCCATTCTCGAAGTTTAGATCTTGTTTCTTTTGGGCTTTAATTCCTATCATTTTCTTTGTCCTTCGCTTGCACTCGTCAGCGCCCCGGCATCCCCTGAAAAATCATGTCGTGACGCGTCGCAAGCTCATAATCAACTTGCTTTAATGAAGAAACTAAAAATTTAATCGAATTGAGATTTTGAAGAAAGTTGGCCAATACATTAGCGGAAAAATCGTTCGCAGGAAGTTTGTCGTAACTCAAACTTCCTCGATCCCTTTTTAATTTGAACGTCTAAAAACATGATTTTCATTCGGAATTGATAAAGATAGATTAGCAATTAACTTTTGACCTTTCTTTAGACACTGTCACCGATCGTAGAGTGCCACGAATAAAACGCAAGAATAAATTTGTAAATTCGTTGATAAGCGAATTATTTACGGCATGGTTTTCTCCAATTAAAAAAAGCCAGTTTTTATTTATTTACTAGAGAATTAGCTACCCGACAGAAAAACTGTAAGTGGGGACTCAAGTTCATTTTTCAAGAGCTATCTAACTATATCATAAGTCTTTTCAAATTTGGGATTTCACTTTTGATACATGACGTGACAGCGTGGACAATACTTTTACTCGTCTTTGAGCGCCTGTTGAATTAGGTGAATAATCAACCATACGATTCTAAGAAATTTATGGTTATTGAAAAATACTTCTTAATCTCTACTAATGTTATTGAATAGTTGAAAAAATATTTTATTCATTAGTACACTGTGTGAAGAGTCGATACACAAGGTTTTATAAACGGAAAAATATTTAGAAACTTGTTTCGACCAAACTTCTTATCTCTACCGGACTCTAGAGTTCTTTTTTTTATTTTTGTGTTAGAGTTTCGTACATTTTTCTGATGTAAGTTGATACGCAATAAGATTTTTGACTTCAACGAAATGTGTGCGAAGTAAGAAACATTTCTGAACCTCTTCCGGCTGGCTTAAAAAGTTTAATACAATTTTCATTGTTTTCACATTCTACGATAGATAAAATGTCTCATCATACAAGTTTCCTAGAGACATACAAAATTTATGAACTTGTTTTCAGCACTAAATTTCTGATTCCACCAGAAGTTGTACGTTTGATAATTCATGAAATTGTCGAGTCAGAGTGATTTGCTTTTTTACAATAGAATTGAGTATACAATAGAACTGTATAGCTCTGAAAAATGTATGCGTCCTGAAAAATATTTCTCAAACTCTTGGCTTTTTTAAAAGTTTGACCAATAGCTTATTTGCTTTTTTTTATCATGGGCAAATATATCCAATTTTGGCATAAGGAGGTTTTAAGAAATAGATAGCTTTAAACTTGTTTCTGGAAAATTTCCAATCTTTACAGAAGCTTGATGTAGAAACCTATCTTTATCAAGTTAATTTCCCTTCATCGAGGAATTTAGTTATACAATTAAAGTTCATGTCTATAGAAATGTACAAGAACTGGAGAGTATTTCTTAACCTTCCCTAGAGTTATTCAAAAGTATTCTCACATCAATCATACATTCTAGGTTCATATATGAAGTTTTGACCAAAGGAGGTTTATGAAATATATAAAATTTATTAACTTTTTCCAAAAAAAATATCAATAGCTATCGAAAACGGGAGTTTGAGTTTTTCTTTTTTATGCTATTGGAAAATGTTTATTAGATTTGTTTCCATTATCCCCAACAAGATTTGTACATTATGAAAGAAAATTGAAAAAAATCAGTATTCACAAAGATTTGTGCTTTGAAATATGTAAATCATTTTGAATTATAAATATTTCTATCATATAGGATGTGTCAGCTACTATGCCGGAAATTTGAAGAAATGTCAAGAATCTCAATTCTCTCCTAGACGATTTTTGGCAATTTTTAAGTAACAAGTATTATGTTTCATTCTTGAGAAATTTTTATTTTATTCAAAATATGCAGGGTATAACCGAAATTGATTAGTTTTTCCGAGAATTTTTCCTACTGGACCAAAAACTAATCTTCTATAGTGAAAAAATCATTCACTTTGGTTCACGAAGGAGTATTCA
Source organism: Neuroterus valhalla (assembly GCA_011762715.2). NCBI lineage: Eukaryota > Metazoa > Arthropoda > Insecta > Hymenoptera > Cynipidae > Neuroterus > Neuroterus valhalla. The sequence continues at coordinate 15,292 of WSXT02236134.1, forward strand.
CTTTGCAGGAAATGCAACTGGTCTGAGTTTATTTTCAATTATCTTCGTCTGAGAATTTGGTTAAAAATGCTTCTTTTTAGGTCAAAAACTTGACAATTTTGTTGGAAAATCTACTTCCTGTGTTGTCATTTTAACCATTCAATTACATTATTCATATTCATTCGAGATTAAATCGTTTTTTAAGAATTTATCAGAGTTGATGCAAATGTTTGGTTCGTAACCAATTTTCTTGTTGTTGTTAAAAATTCACTTTTTCGGAATGTCTTTTTGGGTTGAAAATTCATTTCTTCCAATCTTGAATTTGGCTATTCTATTCTTATCTTCATCAATTGAAAATTATGCTATTTGGTTGGAAACTTATGTTAATTATTAATTTTCTCATATGGAAATGTAACTATTCCACTGTTAGTAGATGTTTTTCGAATTCACATCTCCAGTAAAGAATTGAACTAAGGATAATTCGATTGTAGAGGCATTCAAGATTAAGAAGTCCGCGTCCACCTTCACGGCGTGCGATGTATAAGCGCGGAATGAACGAGTTGATGTGCAAGCTTTCCTTCATATGCATCATCTTGCGCGTAGTGGTATCAAGGGCTCTGAGCTCGCTCTTCGTCCATGGAACCACCCCAAATG
>WSXT02236145.1:0-15924 GCA_011762715.2 Neuroterus valhalla
TCTCTTCTTAAATGAAGAGCAGTATATCGCTTTTAAATATTTTCTTGTAATAAAAAGTCAATGAAATTTATTTCACTGCCAACGTTTCTTTTTTATGATTGTTGCAACATATTGCACATACATTCTCATTAAGGTGTGTCAGAAATTATATAGTCAAACAGACGCAAATTTACCGTAACACTATACGCGCAAAATAATTACTTCAGAAGAGACTTGTAAAGTTGAACATATTTTTTTTAATGGGGCTTTCCGTTCTTTGTTCAACCATCAAAAACGCTACTGAGAAATCAGAATTTTCCCCCAAAAAATGCGAGATACGTACGAATCGAGCACGAAACGAGAATATTTTAATGAGAATGTATTTTTAAGGACCAATGGAGCCTTGAGTAAAATAATTTCTCTTTCATATAAAGTAAAGAAAAATCTGGGAATCCCTCAAAAAGTATAAGGTTCTGCTTTATACAAGTAATTAAAAGAGAAATCGAAGCACGAGGCGAAAAATAAACAGAGTGCATAGCGTGCCGTACGCGAAAAATCAAGCGCGAAGCGCGAGATTTGAGTAACGCGCACCTTAGGTCTGCCCAAACTTGCAAGCGAAGCATGCCGCGCAGGAACTTTGATAAGAGTGTGTGTTTTCGAAATACATAACATTTATTTATAACAACGGGTCATAGGCCTAGCACGTCTTTGTTCATAATTATGATGCAGTCAAATGGTTGTAAGCCCAGTAAGCTCCCACTGATCCGTTAGTAACAGCATAGTTGAGGAGAGTCGAAATTTAGAAACAATCAAATCAATCATTTCCAAAAAACGAGTTTTTCCATGACACTGTGCTAGAGTCGCATAGGCTTTCTTCCAATTTCAAACGATATAAACGCTGAGTTTCAAGTTTGATAGAATGCACTGAGTATAGATCATCGCATATTGCTTTAACATCTGCATATATTGCTTATTACTACTGGAACTAAATCCATCCGTAGTAACGGAACTCTAGAGATTGACGAGCAAATAGCCTTTCTGCTACAGATTTCAAGCGTTTAATCGGAAATCCTATTTCAATTAATAATATTCATCCATTTCCATTTTCTGCCACAGAATTAAGTTCTCAGGCCGGTCAACCATCTTCAGCACCTATGGATCTTTCTTACGGACCTGGTTCCTCTAGGACCATACTAGGAGCAACAGATAGTCCGTCGAGCGATTCGGACACTCCACCGTCGCACATTTCAGAAAATGTCTGGTACAATTTTCCTGTTGATTAAAAACTCGAATGGGAATGTGTAGATGGAGGAGCAAAAGGACGCATCCACGTAGAACCAGGCGTTTACCGTCGGGTGGCGGTAAACGCAAAAAGTGATGTCTATGAAGTTGTAGACGATCATGTTAGGACTCGCAGTATATATCGATGGGATCAAAGGATATCAATAAACCATAGAAAATGATGGTTATTCATATGTTCCTGCATTGTCGATGTCGAATTTTCTTCGCGAATGAAATTTGATATCATTGAGACAAATCTACTAAAGGGTTAGTGTAACTCGTTCGATTCTATCTTCGATTCTGAAGATCGAAGAGGTCATATGATCAAGTTAAGGATGTGTAAGAGAAAGAGGAAGCGTGTGGTTTTTGACAAATCCAGAAGTCATCGTATGTTATGTATTCAAACGTTAATTTCGTTACGAATTCCGTTCTGGCACGTGTCACGACACTCCAAGGGCATTTGTTAGGTTAATTTTAAAAATTTGAGGGCTTATGCGTTTTGTTTGTATTTTTATGTTTGCGACCTTGCTTCGAATCCATGCAACGAGGGACATCGAGGGATTTAAGAAACTTTGGGCACGCTTAGAGAACTACAAATGACTCGTTCTTTCTCCAACTTAAGAATCGAATTCAAGTCGAATCTGGTTCCAGCCTGTCCGCTTGTTGTCTCCAGCTATCCTGGAATCTGGCATGATTTCATTGGATGCCTCTAAAGCCGGGGACGACTCTTCAGATCAACATTCCCCAGGATTTGGAAATAACTTATTTGCCTGGAAGCGAAACCCTTGACTACGCCAGCAATTCTTTCGAGGGAGGAATCGCTCTCACAACCCCTTTTGGGGCCCTCGAAGCTAAGGCACTGGATGCGATATTCCAGACTTCTATAAAGACTCCCGCGATAGGATGAGAATCAGGCCTGGTCATTCTTGACTTGTTGCGGTTTGTTGCCGATGCGGATGTACTCGGTCCAGAATGGACGAGAGTCTCCTCATGCCGGAAATGCTTACGGATTTCTTTTTCTCTCGAGATTCTTCTTATATAATTACAGACTCCCTTTACGAAGCCGTTCCTGCAAAACAACGACGTGGCAACAGTAGAGAAGGCAAGCCGAGCGGATCCACCAATCCATTAGCAGCGCAACAGAAGCACCCAATCAGCGCGAGCCACTGGAGGCCCGCCCAAAGGAGTCGGGACGACGCGCTCGCGTCTCACCCTGAAATGTTCTCTTTTGTTCCGTAGCCTCGTGCCTGAACGGACGTACCGCGTTTGCTCGTGCCAATTTTCAACCATTGTAGTTAGCTTCCGAATGAGAGTCAGTGAATGTAAGATTTTCAAGTAAGGTCAGCTTATCGTTAATGTTAGTTGGGATTCGTATGAATTCCTCGCGGACAAGACAGTTTGTTGAATAAATTAAAATGTTGTTGCGTTTCTGAACATATGGAATCTCTCGAGCTTCCAAGGGTTCCTCCTTTCGAATTATGTTTTGCATATTATTTTCTTTGTAATCGTGGAAAAATCAGGACCATTTTGATCCCATGAGCCCTCCTTAGTATCGCTACCGTCCTGCTGAACCTTCTGTTCACATATCAAACTCATGTCTTATTTTGTTGCTTCACGTACGCCATCTTGTACCGCCTGGTTCAAGCTGATTGTCTTTTTTTTGCCAATGCTACATTCCGTTGAGATATCTCTGATTCACTTACTCATATAGCTATGACACAGCTTTTGAAACAACTATCCCTATGGGATTTTGGACCCCGACTATTGGTTCATAAATTGCCTACTCTTGGAGTGTCGGCGGGGCGACTGAGCCCCTAGATTACTCATTTTCCTATTTTTTTTATATTGACCCCATAACAATGTACGTCCTGAGTCATGGTGTCTGCAATGTGCTTCCAAATTTTGTAAACTCCGATATCGTCCTCCTTCATGACCGTTTGAATAAATGCTACCCCTTATTTTGGAACATCTTAAACCGCATTGTTTATTTACGAGAACAAAAATTTAAGACCTTGAGATTATCTCCTAGCACGGCTAGCTCATCCCCTCTTCCACTACTGTTACGAGGGTTGAGCAGTGTCGGGCAAAAGTCTGGCCCACGTTCAGAATTCAGTTAAGTTGAGTGGAGTTTTCAGTGGCCAGCTGGCGCATGCGCGCCTAGCGCCCAACACTTAAGTAGAAGTTTTGAGATTTGTTTTGTTTGTAAAAAAGGAACGTGAGCCAGAATTAATAACCCCAAAGAAATTTGTGTTACAAAGTACCAAATTCCTGTTACTACAGACATCACTCTTCTTCTTGTAAAAGATTTGTCTTTCAAACAATCTGATCTTCCATATTTCTTCCTTTGCTCCCCTTACTTCCATACATGTTTCCGTGTACGCTTTTATATTTCTTATTTTTCTTCTCTCAGAAGTCTCTTCTACTCATTTCAACCATTCCTCCTCCAAAATACTCTTGGCTGTGCTACCATCAACCTCTTATCAAACAATGTTTCCTCTAAACGATGTTCTTCAGAATCTACTCCCTACTCACTTTGTTAAATACTAAATATCTAATGTTCCAAAACATTTTTAGGACGTATTTGGAACATTGCATATTCTTGAAACATTATTTGGTCTTACAAAGGACGTAATTTGGAGGACTTGAAAAATCTGAAAAATTCTAAACATATGTAGCTCGTTAGAAGTTTCTAAGTCAAGTAGGAAAGGAACAAAATGTTTCTATGCTTTAGGATTTATATTTTGGATCCACGTTTTTTGTAGATCTCTCTCTATACAGCACCAATCATCCGAACAATCCTGTCGTTAAGGATGGATGTGAAGATGTTATACAGCGTGTTTAGATAAGTTATTGACATGCAATTTCTTGGGCTGGACAATTAGCGTTCCTTCGGTAGGAATACAGTGCATCCCAACACTAATTACAATGAAATAGGTGTCTTTGACTCTAAGTAAGAGGTAGAGATCTGGTCCAGATGTTTGTCTGTGGAAGTAAACTTCTTTCGATGGGTCAGCAAGAAACTGTTGATAATCAATGACCCCTCCCTCCCTATTCTGTGTTTCTCTTCTTGCATCAGATAACACCTGTATTTTGCAGACAATGTGCTGCTTGATGGTCAGTAGCCTCGACTCTTCCAACGTTCGATGATAGATCCTCATTTTGTGAGCGAACGTCGCATCATGAACTGAACAAGTGATGGTTTAGAGGTTGGTCTCCTCAAAAAGATCATCATTAAGAGTTAGATCTATTCCATCCTTCCATCCAGATCATGGGTGTAATGAGGAACCTTAATGCAATGTTCCACCTTGTCCCAGAATCTTCATCATCGCTAAAGGGATACCCATTGTCCACAGTTGGTCTTAATGTCGCTTCCTCTACTTCGTCTGCGGCTTGTTTCTGTTCCCAAGAGGACTTATCCACTATATAAATTTTTCATCTTACCAACGGAAGATTTCTAGTAAAAATAGACCAGACACTCTCAGAAGAAAAGCTTATCCAAGCAGGTGTTCCTCAAGTTAGCATTCTAGGATCCGTATTCTTTATTATATATGTATATGGCATCACCGAGGTTTCTGGAGTTGCAGTTGGAACTACTTAACAAGGTCCTCGAAATTATTGTGGCATAGATTTAACACCGGAGAATGGAAATCAATGTATCAGAGTCAAAATCAATTTCTTTCTCAGTCAGAAGGCCAACTAGAACAGATCTACCTAAAATCTTTAATGGACCAATAGAATGGAAGAACAATTCCAAATAGTTGAGAGGTACACCTCACAAACGTTTTGATTAGTAGTAGCATATGCGGAAAACGAAATGAGGTACCCTCGTGGTCATGTCGCACCTTTTTCCTAATAAAAATAGAAACTCAAGTCTCAAACACCCTTCATTCTTTCTCTTAACTCGTCTACCCCTTCTCTCATATTCCTTCAAGCTTCTCTGTCTTCATTGTTTCTCTAGAACCTTCCAACTTTTTGCTCCCTCAGCGCCTAATGTTTCCCTTTCTTACCATTCCTCTTCTCATCTCTAGACTGTAAATGACAGGGATTGGCCTTGAGTCTTCAGTGGGAATTCAGGTAGAGAGCAGCCAGGGTTCTCTTGGGTTCTGACGTTTTGCAAGATTTTTTTACCTTAAAAAGGGTGTTGGGTGAACACTGAAACGTTGATGAATATTTCGAGTGATTTTTTGGTGTTTTTTCAAGGAGAAAAGAAGACGAAAGAGAAAAAGAGAGAAAGAAGTGGATTCGGACGTTGCTTTCACTTCCATCTTTAGAAGTTACATAATTCACTTTTTTCTTTTCACAATTCCCAATTCGTTTGGAAAAAACATTTCAGAATAAAGCTTGATTGAAATAACTCAATGATCAGGTGTTTCAGAAATAGTTTTAGATATCGAGTGTTCCTAGGATTTCTAAGTAGAGAATTATATTATAGTGAATCTGGAACAATCCTCAATTGCTTCTCCTAAATATTTGAATTTTACATTAGACTTGTCGTTTTCTTTACCATTCCCGCATAAAGTTTAAATTTGCAGACAGTGTGAATTCCAAGTTGTTGTAAAAAATGATATAAAATAATCAATCGAATATTCTGATTTATGTTTGAATTTAATGGAACAAAGCGTTGCGTAAGAGCAGTATTGGAATTCAAAGTTGCAATGCGAGACCTGATGGCCATCTAGCGAACTATCCAACATGGCTGCCTATAGGCAGAAAGGGAAACGATATTCGCAAAGGCAATGTTTGCTGCGTTGTCAATTGTGACTCCAAAAAAAATATCAACACTAATTTGAGTTTCCAGAAAGTACCGAAATTCGACAGTGTTAATGTTACAGTGAAAGATCTTGTTGGAGAAATAATTATTGTTGATAAACGTTCCGAATGGGTAAAACGACTCAAGATTCAAGAAACTGATCAACATAGACTAATTTGCTCTCTGCATTCCAGCGTTGATGATTACGTATTTCCTGGTTTGTTTTTAATACAGTTATTGCGTGATTATTAAATATAAATATTATCATGATCATTAAATAAAATCTATGGCTCGTGCCAGTTTTGGAATTGCAGTCCATGACAATGACAGACACTTGTTTACTAATCTCAATATTGTTAATTATTACCACGAATTATCGCTCTTCCACCTTTGATCATGTTTCTGGAAGACGACATTGCAACAGTTCACTCACACAATGTTTTAAGAGAGAGTAGCAATATTTTTATCATATTTTAATCATACTTCACTTGAATAAACGTGTTAAGATTAATGCTAATCATATGCATGCTGAATCCCATAGGTAGACATGTTTGATTCGATACAGCAGCGCATCTTTGCCCGCGTTGGATGTTTTCCTTGACAATGCATCTTCTAAAATATTTTTAAATCAGGGAACAGAAGATAACGAAACGATTTTGGATTTCAAGCAGGTGCTACTCTAGGTCCAACGTTACATTTCCAATGCATCTTTCAGGGTTCATTTAAAGGGGGCGTCCATATCATGTTGTAGTAATATGCGATTACGGAAAGCCTACAATTCAATTCTTTGAAAGTTCTGAAGGAATTCTCCCAAAGAGCTCACCAGCAATTTTGTATGAGGATTCGCATCGAGAGGGTGCAGTTGAGTGTGATGGATGTTGTTTTAAACATTGCGCATCAATTCATTTCCAAAATTTGCCTGATAAATGCTTGGAAATTTAGTTGTTATGCGATGCTAGTCAGCATCGGAAGTGGGCCATGCGATCAAATTCGTCCAGTAAGAGTTTTTCAATGTTGTCTTTAGATTAACCTGTTACGTGCCTGGGATGCCTAACCATAATGACGTATTATAGAACTTTGGAAAATAGGGCCTGTTCCTGATCTAATGTAAATGCGGTTGGAGGGTGGATTAGCACTTTGATAATAAGGTCCAAAAAAATTAGCTATGTAATAATGGTTAGTTGATATATGCATTTCCCATTCCTGTAGTCGTTCCGCTTCATTAACAACAACTGCAGGGTCCTCGGGTATAAGATTTGCTTCAGCAAAACCGGTTACTGTAGAAGGACCTTTCTGGTTGACGTCAAACTTTATATATGCGCTTATTCCCGCATGTTCACGCACTGGATTCTCCTCCATCCAATAAGGTTTTTCACCTCTAATCAAATTTCTGACATAGCCTCTGTATTTTACGCCATTAGGACTCCTTGCCGTAATGACTTGTAGCCCAAGCTCTCCAACTCCACTTGCACCTAATTTTGTAAGGAAAAAAAACATTCATGAAGTTTATATAAACCAGCATTATCAAAACTCTTTTAAAAACTTTGCAAACCTACTAGACAGTATTTTTTGTCTTTAACCTTCGGTATGTGAAATGCACTTTCGTACATTACACGGAAAATGAAAAACACCGTAAAGTTCCTTCTTGTTCTTCTAAAGGCAAATCTCATGTCATATTGTAAACCCTACTACATCTTGTCTCCCATTTGACGATACAGAAGTTTCCTTAGAAAATATGGCGTCCGTAAGGGCAGATGGAGAAAATCATGACCAGTGACGCAGCTGACTCCCTTGATGAGTGGGTACTCCACTCAGGTGGCGAATCGGGGTAGAGAAGGTGACTAAAGGGTAGGAAAAGTAGTTTTTGATGCGTAGGGAAGATGAATTCAGGTGAAATAAGGAAAACGAGGTTAGGTTGACGAGAAAGAAGGTAAATTGTTATGGAGGAGGCTTGATTGAGGGAGCAGAGAAAACGCGAAGGCAAGAAATACCCCATGCAAGAAAAGCCATAGAAACCGAAGGTCACCTACAAAAATAAAAAAGCAGCTGGAGAAGGAGACAATAGGGTTGCTCATTTCGGAAATAAGGGTGCTCAAAGAAGGAGTGAAGGTCGAAGGACACGTTTATGGATAAGGAGACGGATATTTTAAAAGACTGGATGGTGTGATAACAGGGGACGAACACGGAGAGTACAAAAACGGCGATTATTCAGCAACTACCCACCTTGGAAATCGTTACGTGGCACAGTGGTCGAAAATCATGAAAAGTTGGCTATAATGTAAAAAAAATTATTTTTTTTTCGCTATTCGAAAAGTCCAGTATCAGCAGTGGTACCCCTAGCGTCATTTAAGATTGATTATTAGGAACACATGTTGCTTGAACCAACTTCAGCCTCTTTGTTTCATAGACGTCAAACGCGTCAAGTCAAACACGTCGCGACATGTGAAACCAGTTTTTCAAAAGTGCACGATTTTTGAACAGAGAGACCAAATTGGATGTCTCAACATGAATTGTGCTTGCAAATGTAAGTACTTTCAGCTATTTAAACTACCCAAGTACTTGACAAAGATAAATATGGAATATGTTTAAACAATTGACTGCAGTTTTCAAATATTGATGATAAGCTTACGCTGATGAAAACAGACTTTAGAAAAAAGTCTTGATAGATCGGACCCCGTTTTGTTATCTCAATAATGAATAACCAACTTCTGCGCAACATATCAAAAATTGAGCTGCCGGAAGTTGCCGATTTGCGCTCGGGGAATTTTTTTCTATGAAACGTACAGTTATGCCCATAAATGCCCGTCATACAGCGCACAGTGGTTCAAAATCCCAAAAAGCTGATCAAAGATCAAAATTTCGATATTTCACTTTGTTCAAGTACAAATGTAAGGTTTTTGGGGTCGCTGATTTCAAAAATGAAGTCAAAAATCAAATTTCACAATGAAGGACACAAAACGCCGGACATTTTGTTCAAATTTGCCATGCGTTTACTTGCAAATGAGTATTAAGTGGTTTTAAGGGTCGCTGATTTCGGAAACAAAGTCAAGAATCCAAAATTCGAAACGGCAGATCAAAACAGCGGACATTTTTCTAAAAAAAATAGTTTTTTAGAAAAATGCCGCCGTTTCGGGTCTGCCATTATCAATTTGGGATTTTTTATTACATTTTCGAAATCAGCGACCTCAAAAACCCCTTGAAACTCATTTTCAAGTAAATGCACGGAAAATTTTATAAAATATTCGCAATGTTCTATTTTGGATTTTTGACAACATTTCCGAAATCAGCGATCCCAAAAACCTCTTAATACTCATTTTCAAGTGAATGCATAGAAAATTTTCAGGAAATGTCCGCCATTTTGGTCCCGCCATTATGAATTTTGGATTTTTGAATTCATTTTTGAAATCAGCGACCTCAAAAACCCCTAATACTCATTTTCAAGTAAATACATGGAGAATTTGAAAAATATGTCTGCCATTTTGGGTCCGCTATTTTGAATTTTGGATTTCTGACTCCATTTCCGGAATCAGCGACCTCAAAAACCCCTCAATACTCATTTTCAAGTCAATGCATAGGAAAATTTAGGAAAATGTCCGCCATTTTGGGTCCGCAATTTTAATTTTTGATTTTTGACTCCATTTTTGAAATCAGCGTCGCGAAAAACCCCTTAATACTTATTTTTAAGTAAATGCATGGAAACTTTCAGAAAAATGTCCGCCATTTTGGGTCTGCCATTTCGAATTTCTAACTTTTAACTCCATTTTCGAATTCAGCGACCCCAAAAACCTTATGTGGGTACTCGAACAAGGTGAAATATCGAGATTCTGATTTATGGCCAGCTTTTTGGGATTTTGAACCACTGTGCGTGAGCTTGAAAGTTCCGTTTTTGTTGAGAAATATTATGGGGTGACTGTTTTTCTGAGAGGGACACTTGTATTTACAATGTTTTTGCACTAATTTGCCCGTAACTTTTGTTCTAATCAAGATTTTTTCCAAAATAAAAGTGAAAAATGTTTGTAATGAAATTCACAATGAATCCTATTGATCGAAACTTCCGTTGATGTTGCAGACAATACGATATATCGATTAAAACAATTGAATTGTTAATAACAAAAAAACTGGCCCCAGGATTAGACGGGATTCCAGCAAAAGCACTCAAAGCAGTAGCTCACTCCTGTCCGCAATTACTGCTGAACATGTACAATGACTGCCTAGAGAAAGGAATATTCCTAATTCAGTGGAAGATGCAGAAGCTTGTACTAATCAGCAAGGACAAAGGTAACCCAAAATCTCCCGGAACATACCGACCACTGTGTATGTTGAATACAGCGGGGAAACTCCTAGAAAATATGCTAAAACTTCGCCTGGAAGCGGCCATCCAAGATGCTGGAGACCTCTCAACAAGGCAGTGCGGCTTCAGGAAAGGACGTTCGACGATTCACGCACTCCAGGAGATAGTGGAGACCATGAGCTCGGCGCAAAGTGGAAACCATCACTCGAGAAGTGTTGTCCTCCTGGCTGCGTTGGATGTAAAAAATGCCTTCAACTCAGCCAAGTGGACTGATGTGATCGAAGCCTCAAAGAAGTTCAAGGTTCCAGATTATCTCCTGAAGAAAATCAAGAACTACCTCCAGGACAGAACACTGATCTACGAGACTACAGAGGAAATCAGAACTAAGGAGATAACAGCTGGAGCTGCCAAACCTCTGGAACATCTCTTACGATGACATCCTGAGAATGAAGATGCCAGATGGCACATATCTGTCAGGCTACGCCGACGATATATTGGCCGTCATCGTTGCACGCGACACAGAGTTGATTCAATGGAAGCTGAACCGGGTCATGCGCCTCGTGAACAGCTGGATGGAAGATCATGGCCTGAGTCTAGCTACGGCGAAGACTGAGCTGGTTCTCTTAACCACGAAGCGAATCTCCATGCTTATTCCAATGCAAGTGGACCCGGAGATCATTGAAACCAAGGCTGTAAAGCACCTTGGAATTATGATGAAATTATGATGGACACGAAACTCACTTCTGGGAGCCAATAAAAAAGGCGTCAGAAAAAGCAGCGACAGTAACCTCAGCGCTATGCCGACTTATGGAAAACGTGAACGGTCTTAGGCCAAGCAAACGGCGACTGCTGATGTCAGTTGCGCAGTCAATCCTTCTCTATGGATGCGAGATATGGGCGACTGCACTACAGACGGAAAAGTACAGGCGGAGTATGGCACCGCACTGTTTCTAAGCCCGCTGCACTTGTGATCGCAGGAGTCATACCTATTGATCTCCCAGCCTTAGAGAAGAAACACCTATTTGAACGAACCCCAGTAGTGGGGAAACAGGCGGCAAAGGTGGAGGCGAGAATCATCACACAGGAACGCTGGCAACAACGCTGGGACAGTCAATTATTACCTCACACAGTTCCTATCTGGACACGGCTACTTTCGAGCTTTTCTTCACAAGATCGGAAAATGTCAGAGCCCAGAATGTGTGTACTGCGGAGCTGATCAAGACGACGCAGAGCACACTTTCTTCAAGCGCGACCGGTGGTTCGAAAAAAGAACACACCTGGAAACAGAAGTCGGGCAGATCACGACGAAAAACGTCACTGACACAATGCTGGAAAGCGAGGAGCTTTGGAACAGGATATCCATCTATGTGGAAGACATCCTAAGACACAAGAAAAAAAATTTAGAAGTGGCAGAACAACAGCCCTAAACCAGAGACCCAGTCATGCCCAACCGGGATGTTCGAAGGCCAGCGAGCCAAGCACGTTCCTGGTGTGCTACCGAGGACGACGCATAACATCTTAGCTGGGACACGACGCTGGCTACCAGAATAAACTAACCAGCAGGATCCTCCAGAAGGCCAGAAAACGGCACTCCCTGAGGTAATGCGAGAGCGGTTACGGGGGGGAATCATGCCGAGAAGATGATGGTGGTTTTTTAGTGGGTAGTAGATGGCAATAACATCTTTCCATCTCCATCCACATCGAAAGCTTCACACTACCGAGAAGTGCGGACCCTCCTCGGTGTCTGTTCGCAGATTTTTCCACCGTCCCGAAAGAAAAAATAACAAAAAAAACTGACTGGTTTTGGGCCTGGAGATTTTGAAAAATCGATTCTTCTTACCAAAAAACATAAAAATAAACAAACTCTCCGACTGGACGTAGAAGGGCATACGGCAACCACCGCCAACGCCCGGACCAACTTCTTTTTTCCAAATATTGCGTTTTCGTTTGGTTTTCTTCAGATTTGAAATCATGTCATTCTTGCGCCTGAAAGTCAGCACCACCTCGTATGCTGAATAGCGGTCATTGGCGGGCAGTGTGCACTGCCGTGCCAGCCTTGAGTATCCTCTACCAACGCGACGAGTAACGTCTATGTCGACCCTGAACCGTTGGTCATGAAAATTTCGTAACTGGGCGTGTTACCATGATTCGTATTGTTGGAGATTTTAAAATGTATTTTCGGCGCTAGCACTGCGATGGGTAAAATGAATGCGTGCCGGCGCTCTCAGGTCTGGGTATTTGCCTCCAGATCTAAATAGACTTTCAAATCTCTGGGATTCAATAATTTCTGGAAAACTTCAAGATTTTTGTTCTCAAAATCAAAAGACTTCTCTCTCGACTGATTTTTTTTCTCTATTCGTGAAGCAAATTAATGTTCTTCGTTTCTAATTTAATAAATGAATCATAAGAATGGGGTGATTCTCCACGAAAATATGTGTATTAATATTTCTGAATAAAATTTATGTACCACAATGGAAATCAGTATGAAGCCCTTCAAATAGAAAGTCAAAATATATTACATTTATAATGGAATATCTGAATTTTCACCAAAAAAAGAAAAATTATTCATTACCAAAATAGATAATATTCATCAAAAGAATTAAGTTTTCAGGCTAAACCGATAAATTATTCAGAAAAAGACGACCATTGAAAAGAAAAAAAAAATTTTTTAATAAAAAGCAAACAGTTCAATTTTCAACTAAATGGACGAATATGGAAAAGACAGTTGTATTTTCAACCGAATCTTTAAACTTTGGAGTCTAACAAGGTAATTTTTTTAAAGACATTTGGATTTTTAGTCCATTTTGTATTATACAGTTACAGTTTTCACGAAAAATATTATAGTTGATATTTCATCCGACGCAACATCCAAAATTTAAAATAAAAATCCGTTTAATTAAATCACAGAGAGATGAATCGTCTAAGACAGTGGCGTAGCAAGGCAGGGGTATTGGGGGTGTGACCAGGGCCGTAGAGAGGGAGGGGGAATGGGGGGATTCCCCCTGGGCCCGCAGTTTTAACTTTCCACAAAATTCGAATTTTACAATTATTGGGGGGCGGTGAAGGGGGCCGTGCATGGTTACCTCCGGGCCCGGATATGTTCTTGGCACCTCTGTGTGTTACGCCCCCCCCCCCCAAACTCCTGTACCGAGTCGAGATTTTCGTATGAGTCGGCATTTTCGTGCCGAGGTCGGCATACTCAGTAAATTTTACTGTAAAGTCGACATGGAGGATATTTCTGAGGATACGTTTAATCGTTGCTTGCTTCCGAATTTGCATTTCGAACAAGTATATTTATATTGTTGAGAGTGGAATGTGCCCCTCCAAAATTTTTTTTTTTTCATCAAATTCAGGAATATACTTAGTGTATTCTTTTTCTGGATGCGAGTGCGCGCGCCGGTGTTTTCCGTTTTGATCGACAAAATTTATCATCTTTCTGATTCCTTTAAAAAAAGTTGCCCCAGGGTACCCCCGTAGAAATTAATGCACTTTTTCTACAACTGCTTGGGAGTGTTCACTAGGGTGGTCCACACATGCATTAGAGATTCTATTTTCGAATTTTAATGCAAACTCCCGGAAATTCGTTCGAATCCACAAAAGATAAACGAATTTTTTTATTCTGAAAGAAAAAATAATACTTAGAGGTGGCGCAAGCCCCATGAAGTTTAACACGTATTTCCCATTAGAAAAAAGACGTTTTTGTAAATCTCATTCAGAATTCTCAATATTAAGTGAATCGAGTTCGAAATTCACTATTTCTCTTCACAATTGGTCACCGGAAGCAAATAAGGTCTGACTTTCCAAATATCACACCCAAAAGTCTGTTTTATAGGGTCTCAAAAACCCCCCATATGTGAAAAGAAGGGTTTTACGAGTTTTTGTCGCTGATTATGATTTCTTTGCGGTTTTTTCAACGCAGATTGTTCCTTATACATGAAATTCTACTTCACACTGATAATCAGATGTTTATCTAAATTGCTTAAACAATTTATCATTGTTTTTAGCAACATTCTCTTATGAAAGGATTAGAAAGTAAAGCTTTGTTCTGAATTTCTCAACTTATTTTCAGCATTTCAGTTATAGCGAGGTAGTAATCAAATCAAGTTAACAAAAATAATTGTTTGAATAAAATGTTAATAATTATAACAATATTCTCTTAGAATAAAACTACAAAGTTGCGTTTTTTTCTGAAATCTTCAACTTTTCGTTCACTTTTCACTTGAAGTAAGTAATTATTTAACTTTTTTTAACAAAAATAATTGTTCAAACAAATTACTATTGCTTAAAGCTATCTTCGTTGAGAATATTACTACATAGCTGCAGCTTTTTCCTGAAATTCTTAACTTTCAATCACTTTTCAATTAGAGTGAAGTGGTAATTAATTCAAGGAAAAAAATTAATGTTTAAACAATTTATAATCATTGCTAATAATATTCACTTTGCTTGATGATAGAAACTTGCAGGTTTTTCTAAAATTTTTTTTTTTTTCTTACTTTTCACTTGAAGTGAGTTTATATTTAAATAATTGACCAAAAAAAAATTTTTGAACAAATTATTATTGTTGATGGCTATCTTACCTTAGATTAGTGCTAAAAAGTTGCGGTTTTTCTAAACTCTTAAGCTTCTTGCCCAC
Source organism: Neuroterus valhalla (assembly GCA_011762715.2). Taxonomy (NCBI): domain Eukaryota; kingdom Metazoa; phylum Arthropoda; class Insecta; order Hymenoptera; family Cynipidae; genus Neuroterus; species Neuroterus valhalla. Next base: position 14,935 of record WSXT02236145.1, read on the forward strand.
TTTTCACTAAGTGAGGTAATAATTAATGCGTCTTGGTAAAAATGCTTATGTAAACATTTTTTTTTTGTTTATAACCATTTTCTCTTAGATTAGTGCTAGAAAGTTGTGGTTTCTTCTGAAATGTTCAACTTCGCTTTACCTTTTTAGCTGTGAACAAATTATAGATAAAGATTAGAGAGAATAATATTTTAAACAATCTCTTTTTTTGTGAATATATTTTTCTGAAATTAAACAGATATTTGAAATATGCTATAAATTTTCTACATTGATTTCGCGTCATGGCTCACCAATGAACCAATGAAAATTTTTCAATCAGTGAAAAGTATAAAATTCTAGAAACATGTCCTTTATTTTGGGTCCGCCATTTTGAATTTTTATTATCATTTTTCAACTCAGCGACCCAGAAAACTCCTTTGTACTTATTTTCGTGGGAAACAATAGGAAATTTTGGAAAAATGTCCGCCATTTTGGGTCCGCCATTTTAAATTTCGAATTTTTTGTTGTTTCTGAAATTAGCAACCCAAAACCCCCCTTTGTACTCATTTTCGTGGAAAACATTGGAAAATTTCGGGAAAATGTCCGCCATTTTGGGTCCACCATTTTGAATGTTAAATTTTGAATATCATTTTTCAAATCAGCGACCCAAAAAACGTGATACAAACACTCAAGAAGTCATAAATAATAACTCTTCAAATTTTGGCTAGGAATTTTGGATCTTGAACCACTTGGTCCCAATTGAAAAATTGACGAGTATGCAATTGACTTTGTTTGCAGTTTCATGCAAATCTAATTTTGTTTGTATTCAAAATACAAATAGAATATAATACAAAACAGAGGTGTTAATTTTCCATGTAAATTACCAAACAGTTAATATGAACTTGAAAAAAATTAACATACATATATACACGTCTTTCATAATCAAGTGATTTTTGATATGTAGGTATAGAATCAAACTGATTCAGTTGGCAAAAATTTCTGATCGAGTCAGAA
>WSXT02236156.1:0-15923 GCA_011762715.2 Neuroterus valhalla
TGCGAGGCGGGAATCGAACCCACAACCAGACAGTAGCGTGGGTCCAAAGCTCATGCCTTAGCCTCCACGACCAACTGGCCACTCTTTAAGAAATAAATCATATCTTTCAAAGATATGGAATTTCAGCAAAATGATTCAATTTTCATTTAAAAAGAAGAAATTTTAACTAAAACATTCAATCTTTTACTAAAACTTTTCAAACAAGTAGTCGAATTTCAAATGAAGAAATATAAGTTCATGTTAAAAATTTAATGGTTGATGTTTTGCGCAAAAAAGATTTGAAGCCGGGAGCAGTGGAAACCTGCCAAAAACCTGACATTTGAATGAAATAACAAAAACTTCAACCGAAAAAGATCAAATTCTGCTGGGAAAAATAAATTTATTAACTATAAAGAGAAATTTTCCATATATGAATTTTTTCCATGATAATAAGGATTTTATCAAAATAGTCCAATTCTCTATCAAAAAGATACATTTTCAAGGAAAAAAGATGTATTCTCAATGAAAAATGTGATAACTAATGTATCGATTACAAAAGACGGATTGCAAAAAAAATAGTTCAATCTTCTACTAAAACGGATCAGTTGTCAACCAAAAAGTTGCCTTTTCAATCAATAAGAACAAATTTGCTTTCGAAAATGACCGATTTCTAAAAGAATACATAAATTCACAAGCAATTAATTTCCAACCAAATAATTTATTATATTCAATATAATATTTACTACATTATAATTATTTAATAACTTTTACGCACGCTCGAAAAATCAGATCCCGTTCAATCACTAAAGTTAAGCAGCGTTGGATGTGTTTAGTATTTGGATGGATGACTGATTGGGATAATTAATATTGGGAATAATAATAATTACTCTTCACGAGTTACGTTTACCCCGAAAGGGATTTCGGCTTTTGATGGTATGAAAAAAAAATTATGATTGAATTTCATACCAAACCGTTGAATTTTCAGTCCAAGAATATAAATTGTCCTCAAGAAATTCGATTTTTGATTTAATAGTTAAATTTTGGACAAGAAAGTTTCATCCTTAATAATAGAATTGATTTTTTATCAAAAAGTGACAAGTCTTATCCCATAAAAATGGTATCTCTATCAAAAAAGTCAAGTTTTCGAGCTAAAAAGACCAATTTTCAATAAAGAACCATTTTTTGTGCAAGAAAGAGAATATCCAAACAAGTCGTATAATCTTTCAGGCAAAAAGACGAATTTTCTTCGATACAGTTGAATTTTCAACCCGAAAATATGGATTTCTTATAAACATTTTATTTTTAACCAAATAGTTGCATTGTCAGCACAACGGTCGATCCCTTTTCACTAGATTTTGAATTTCCTAACAGAAGAGATACATTTTGTAACTAAGAAAATTAAATTTGGATCAAGAAAGATTTCTTGGTCAAAGAAGTAACTAAATTAACCATATTGCGGAATGAGACAGCTTAAAAGAAGAATTTTGTTCAAAACATAATGTTTGAGTCGAAAATGTGAACTTTTAACCAAAATGTTAATTTTCAGTGGAATAGTTTGATTTTTAATATAAGAGGACGGATCAGTTTACTACTAAAAAGTTGTATTTTCGATAAAAAAAAGAACTGAGAAAGATTTTTTGCTCAAGAGGAGAAGAAATTTGGGTGTGTTCATCTTCATCCGAATAGTTGATTTTTCAGAAAATGAGTTGAATCCTCAGCCAAGACAGGGTCAAACAAGTTGAATTTTTAATCAAAAAATATGAAGTTTGGAAAAAACGATAATGCCTAACGAGAAAGTTGAATTTCCAACAAAATACTTAATTATTATACATAATGAGGTTCCATTGAATCCTTCCAGTGAAAAGCCATCAGCTTCGCTGACCATAAAATTGTATGAATTCGCTTAAATCCCATTATATAAAAGTTTCATCAGCTTGGGTACAATGGCGGATAAATCGGAGATTCTGTCTCTTGGTGGTTCTGGAATTGAAAACTGGATTTCCTTCAAAGTTAAAAATTTCCAGGCTTAGAATATTCCTAATTTGAAGAAGCTTGTTTTCATTGTTGATTGCATATTCATCCTTTCCTTGTTGAAAAATCAACCACTTGTTTGGAATTTGAATTTTTTGTTGAAAATCAAATTTTCTTGTTAGAGTTGCATTATTAAGATTCCAAATTCACATTTGATTGAAATTGTAACTACTTTGAACACTCAATTCATCTTTTTTCGGCGAAAAATTAAATGAATAAGTTGAAGATCAATTTTTGAATTTGAAAATTGAACTTTTTCTTCGACAATGAACTTCGTGGAAAATTTGCCTTTTTTGTGGAAAATCAATCTTTATGGTTGAAAAGTCATTTTTTGCTTAGAATAGTCTATCCATTTGAAGATTTATTATGGTATCTGAAAATTCATCAGGTTGTTCGAAAATCAATTACTTCAACTGAAAAATCAACTGTTTCATTTTTAGTGGAAAATTGAACTTTTCTAGTTCAAAATATTCGACATTTAGGTGAAAATATGTCTTTTTGATTTGAAAATTCAATTCTTTCGTGAATACTTCACATATTCTGTTGAAAATCGATGTTTTGTAGAAAATTATCTTTTTCTTCGGGAGTTGATATTCTTCTTTAAAATTCTTCTTTATGGTTGAAAATTCAAGTATTAGGTTAAACATTGATTTTTGAATTTGGAAATCAAAATATTTCCTTGAGAATCTATGTACTTCGTAGAAAATTTGGCTTTTTTGTAGAAAATTAATCTTTATGGTCAAAAATTCATCTTTTGCTTAAAATACATCTATTCATTTTGAGATTCATTATTATATCTGAAAATTCATCAGTTTGGTTGAAAATCAATTTCTTCAACTGAAAATCCACTGTTTCATTTCTGGTGATCTTTTCTAGTTCAAAATATTCGACATTCAGGTGGAAATTTGTCTTTTTGAATTGGAAATTCAATTGTTTCATTGAAACTTTACATATTTTGTTGAAAAATCGATTTTTGGTAGAAAATTATCTTTTTCTTCGGAAGTTGATATTCTTCTTCCAAAATTCTTTTTTACGGTTCAAAATTCAAGTTATACAGTCAAATACTTTTCGTTTTGGTCAAGCATTCATCTAGATTTCAACTATTCTGTTGAAAAATTGTATTTTTCGGTTGAAAATTGTATTTTCTTGTTGAAAATTAATTTTTTGTCAAAAATGGATCTATTCTCTATAGTTAAATGTTCATCATTTCAGTTAAACGTTCGTCTTCCTGGTTTAACTTATCCAAATTGAAAATTTCAATTTCTCTCAGAAATCTATTTGTTTAGTTCAACATTTATTTCTTCCCAATTTAAAATAAGAGTACGATTATGCTTGTTTTAAAATTGGATTTTCTAACTAAAAATCTTACTGTTCCATTTTTGGTTGAAATTGATTTTTTTTTTACTGTAAAATTCGATTCTTTTGTTGAAACATTATATTTTTTTAGAAAATGATTCTTTCTCTTTGAAAATTATTGTTCTTGTTTGAATATTCACCTTCGTGGTTGGAAAATGAAGTGTTACAGTTAAATATTCATCTTTTCAGTTGAAATTCATCTTCTTGTTTTGAAATTAAACTTTTCTGGTTAAAGGTTTTTGTTATCGTAAATTGATTTTTCTAAATGGAAGTTTAAATTAGAATATTCTTTTCAAAATTGATTTATTTCGCAGTGTTTGATCCGTTGTAACAAAGGATGTTTGAAACGAACGTCATGATTAAGAATTAGCGTTTGCATTTTGCGACAGATATAAAATTTTTGCTTCTAGTTGACCGGGAAAATCGCCGAATCGCCACCCTGATACACTCTAAATCCCTTGGACCGATATTCCGGTCCATTGGACTGGAATCCTGGTCCAAGCAGTGGTAAAAAAAAATCTAGCCCAATGGGACCGGAATTCTTGTATTCTTCCTGGTCCAAGCTTGGACCACTTTCAGGTCCTTTAATCCAGAAAGTCGTCCATTGGACGATTTTCTCCCAAATATCCCATCGTAAAAAATGTCTGATTTTTCTTCTATTTTATTTTTAAGCTTTGGATAGTTGTCATTCTCAGTAACTCAATTGGAAAATTATTATAAATAACTTTTATTCGTATTTTTCCAGGCGATATATGACATGCTGGGTGCATGTTCGAGCAACAGACCAGCAGACAGCGCGGAGGAAAGAGCGAAGAATATTTTCGCAAAAATGGACGAAAACAACGATGGCCAATTAACGCAGGAAGAATTCCTCAAAGGATGTCTGCAAGATGAGGAACTCTCGAAAATGCTAGCTCCTTAATCCCGGCACGTCACATTCGAAGAAGACGTCTCTGTGTCGTCTTTGTAATCAATGCCACCAAATTCTCTGCATTAATTCGCATCGTCGCGAAACGGTCAGACAAAATACTGAAAACTATTATCCAGTCTCAATTTGTAAACCAAAATACCCCCCACTAATCCACAATTACCTCCCTACAACTCTTGAATCTAAACCCAAAATTCTTTTATTTTTCTCTGCCATAATTTTGTTCCCTATCCTTCGGACATTTGAGGATTGCAGGCCAGGTCAATATTCTGGAATCTGTAAATCACACTCTGTAAATGGTGGGATTTTGGTTTAAAAAAATTAAAATAGACCACGTGACGTTTACTGATGAGTCACCGAAGTCTGTGAAAAAAGAAATGATGCGGAAAAAAGGAATTTTCGTGCTTCCGTCGAAGAGGATCGCGATTATTCGTAGCTTCGACCATGTCCGATCGTAACGAATTCACTTGACGGGCTGGCATTGCGTCACGGTACAGATGCATTGCGATTGATTCAATTAGTCGCATTTACTGCCGAGTCAGGATTAACGGAAATTGCATCAAGACGCGTGCGTACGTTGCTTACTGCTAGCAATTAACGATTGCGATGTATCATTATCTCGTTAGCCAATATGAACCAACTGCGTACCCTGTTATGATCATAAGACTTTGTAACGGCGCAACGTCGATTTTAGCCCATAATCTCAATTATTATTGTCATCTGACTTGGAAATCCTCTGTCAAGTTTCACAGAGCCACCCGAGTCGAGACTAGCTTTATGTCAGGGGTGTCCAACGCAAGGTTGGCGCGCTTCTCCTTCCTTCCCCTTCTCCGAGCGCTTCGTCGAGAATACTTCACCTGCGCTTACCGCATGAACGCATCCAAGATGGTAAGAGAGGGGATTGACGAGTGACAGTTATTGATAACGTTGCTCACGCGTTGGACAGCTCTGTTTTAGGTCTTTCGTTTGTTAACACGCAGAGTATTTGATGAGTCTAGAGTAGCTGAGAAGTGCCGAAAAGGTTTTTTCCTTCCCTTAGGAAGACGAGAGGGTCTAAAATCCCGTCGCTGAGATTTTCGAGCCTTCACAAAACTTCTCAGCTCCTGAAGACTTCTCAACTTCTCAAGACTTCTCAAATACTCTCCGTGCTGAGACAAGCACAAGATCTACAGTTAATCTCGACTCGACCAGTCGAGATCAGATGAGACTTGTTAAAGTTACAAGATTTGAGAAGGTTTTGAGACTTTCGAATAATCCGCGTTCTAAGGCGAGCGAAAAGCAGAATTCTAGTAGAGACAGTCTTTCTTTATCTATTCGTAATCTTTTGGAAGCGCCAAACGTTTCAGATAATCAATTTCTTATCACAGATTAACGAGACATTTAAGGGCTGTCTATAAACTATGTTACCAATTTTGAGCGAATCCCTACCTCCCCCTTCCCTTCGAAAGTAACTTAGCAGTTGGCGAAATATTTTATACCGAAAGACGAATTTGGATCTAAAAAAGGAAATTTTCAGCAAAAGAAAAATCAGTTTCAATTGGAAAAACAGAAGTTTTCAACCAAAAATGAAATAGTTCAGTTTTCTCTTTAAATAATTTTTCTTAAACGGAAGAAAAACGAATTTTTAACCAGTTGAACTCAACAAAAAATGAGAATTTTTACAAATTTCAAATTCCATTCATGTGATTGAATTCACAACCAAGGATGATAAATTTTCAAAAAAATTTTATAATTTCGAAGCTGAGGAGGCATTTATTCATAAAAGAGTTAAATTTTAACCTAAGTCATGATTTTTCATCAAGGAAGTTAGTTTTCTACAAAATAGTCGAATTTACAAATAAACCATCTAATTTTTTATCAAACGGTCAAATTCCTAATTAAAAATATGAATTATCAGTTAGAAAGATAATTTCAACGAAATAATTGAATTTACAACTAAAATCATCAATCTTCAACTTCAACCCAAAAGATGAATTCCCAACTAAAAAAATTAATTTTGAGCAGTATAGTTCCTCAAGATTTGAAATCGGAAGCAGTCGAATACAGCCAAAAAACATGAAGGGTTGTGAAAGTTGATGTTAATAGTAAGAGTTGATATTTACACCAAAAAAGAATTCAATTTTAAATGAAGGATATTTTAATTCAACAAAAAAAGACCAGTTTTTTAGAATTGTTGAATCCTTAACGGGAACAGAATTATTTCTACGTAAACGAGTGAATTTTATCCGTAGGGATGAATTTAAAATAAAGGAGATCAACTTTCTACCATGAAAAACGAACTTTCAAGAAATACTTGAATTTTCAACAATATTTGTTTAATTTTCAATCCAAGAAGATTAAAATTATCTACAAAATATTTAAAATTTTAAAACAAAAATATGAGTTCTCAATTAAAGAAATAATTTCTTATAAAAAGAACGAATGATCAACAAAAAACATGAACTGTCAACGAAATAGTTGAATTTTCAATGAAAGCAAATTAATTTTCAACCAGATAGTTAAATTTTCAAAGAAAAGGATTAATCGTAAACTGGAAAAATGAATTTCATGACAAAGAGGAACGATTTCTAACCAAATCAATAAATTTTCAACCAAAAGAATCAAATTTTCTATTAAAAAAAGACAAGTATCAAGTAGCTACGTGAACTATCAACTGAAAAGTTGGATTTTCACCTAAAGAAAGATAATTTTCCAAACTGAACTGTTGAATTTTCAACCGAAAAATAAAAGTCTTCAACAATCTTGTTGTCATTGCAATAAAATGAATGAATTTTCAACCAAACAGTCGAATTTTTCCTATCGCGTCTATAGATAAAGTTTAAATTTATTCTCCCCCTCGCTCATGTCCTCAAATTGGTAACGGCCCCTTATTCGCGTCTCAATTCTTCAACTTAGTTGTTAAATAGATAATAAGTTATGAATCAATTTCCTAATGTTGAGAGTCTTTAGATTGTATTGATTATAAAGCAATTCATAATTGTGCTTGGCGAAGGAGCATTTAAATGAGACTGACGTAAAATTAGCTCCATGAGTCAAATTGTCGTAGAGAAGTGTTAAAAAAATTTCGAGTTTTGTATTCTGAATCTGATATTCTGAAAATGACGCTCTGAAACCCAAGCGCTCTCTGCTGATTCTTAAAAAAAGGAAACAACGAAAAATTACTCCCCTCATAGATTTTTTCATCACTCAATCATCGCACAAATCCTCCCTGTCTTCAATCTTCTGAATCGCGAAATTTATCAGGATACTTGAGCTAAAGACGGGTTACTTCAAAGGACCTTCCGGTAATTCACTTCAGTGAAAAAAGTAACTTTATTAATCCGGATGCTTGCTTCATATACATCTGCGTTTCCGGGTAAATCACCGCGAAACGAATCCCCTTTTTTTTTATTCGTCAGGCGAAAGTGTTAGCTTGTGCAGAAGCAGAAAAACTGTTTCCTCTCGTGTGCTCTTGGAGCGGATGATGCGTCAAAGCCAGCGTTTGAGGGAATTCGAAAAATATATAGGATTTGATTAAAGTTGTTGAATATTTCCGGTACTGGTACGAATCTCTAGGGTTTCCACCGCCTATCAGATATCAAAGTTTCAGATCCGATATCTGAAAGATGCATTGCCTTGAACTTCTGATCTTGATGTCGGGCGCAGCTCTTTTCACGTTTCGAGCTGAATTCGCGAATAGCAAGAAATCCGATCTCCTTTGGCGTTCCTTGGCACGAAACTCTGAACGGATCTTCTCCGTCCTCAAAAAAACTTCTGATCGTTCCTCGCTATCAATCGGTACTACTCTGCTAAATCTGCAGGAAGAAATCTGAGACCTCAACCCAAATTACGTTATTATAAAACAAAACTACATTTATTTTGAAGAATAAGACTGTTATTTTTGTTTCCTAGGACGAGGAATGTAAGGCGCACAATTTTTTTACATTTTGATTTCTTCCTGAGGAATGCTGAAACATTCTATAGTGATGTCGAGTCTAGTATTCATGAAGACTATTCTTCGTGCTTTTAGTGCATAGGAATAAGGAAAAAAGCATTTTCATCTATTTACTACAATCGCATCTTAACTAATCGTTTTAGGCTCATGAGCAAACTTCGCAAGTTAACGTCATAAGGTCCTTGATAGCATGTGGTAGTCTGTCATGTGACCAATTATTGCCTGTTATTACAGAAGTTTTTCGTTTAGCTGAACTCTCGTTTAGCTGAACTTCCATTTACCTGAACGCTTCCAGGCTCGTTTAGCTGAACTCGAGCGGCCCCCTCTACCCCCAGAAGTAAGCAACTGACGGTAGCAACCAATCAGAATGATGGTAGCAACCAATTAGAAGTCACTTCTAGAAACACCCATGCGGAGGGGGACAATGGTGGGAATTTCTGGATTATTACGTCGCGTAGCGGTTCAGCTAAACGGAAGTGTTCTGTATATTCTTGCTTTGTGATTGGAAATATAAATATTTTGTGCCGGAAATATTAGAAATAGTGCAAAATGTATGAGGGCACGTCTGCCTGGTCCTTTTGACGTTTCATTTTGTTTGAATCATTCAATTTGGTTGATTCTTTCTAAGCTATGGCTCTAAAGCCCTGTTCTGCGTTACACTTAAAACTTGAATTTGATAAAGTTGCATAATTTCGACGAAATATAGAAACTAAATTGGCCTGACTGACGTGCTCTGATATATTTTGAAACATTTCTCAAACTTTCAGCACAATGTTCACATTTTTTAGATTATGAAGCCGGTCTATATATAGTCTAGATATCTGGTCACGTGACTGATTGTCACATGCCCTCAACTCACAGAGTGTAAGCTAAATCGATAGACTAGTGTCTATTAGTGATAGCGTTCGACCAATTGCATGTTCTAATAATTAGGTAAGATGAATTATTATCCTTCGTCCGCGAATCACGCTCGACCGACCTTTAATTAAATTCAACAAGGCTCTGAATCTCAAATCTGATTATTCTGATTCCCATTCAATAGAAATACAATTACAAATACTGTTGTAGAACATTTGAGATTCTAGATTCAATATCGAACATTATTCTCTCTCGATATCTGCTTCTGAATTCTTCTCGTGTTTCTAATGGCGTAACTAGAATCGTCTCTGCAACATTCTTTAGGAGTCCCCTTAAAAAAAGAGCATTCCATATAGTACAAAATATTTTCATAATTCAATTCGAGAACCGAGTTATAATTTGCTTCGTAGTCAACAAAACTTTGAATGAATTTAAGAATAAAAGATCAGAGGTCATTCTCAAATTACGTGAGGTTTTTTTTTGCAATTTTCAACCTCCTCTCAAATTCTCAGAAACTGTCCATGTTGATTTTTATGACCTCGAACCCCCTTTCCAACTCTAAGAAATTGTCGCTTTTCCCCCTTTTGATGTCTAAGAAAACGTCCCTATTGATTCTTGTGATAGCGCACCTCCTTCCAACTCTCAGAAACTGTCTCCATTCATTGTTGTGCCCGTAAATTGTTTCCAACTTCAAATGAAAATCTTTCTTGCTGACATATTGATCTTTATGGAATTTCTTTCAATTCGGAGGATTTAAGCTTAATTCCATGACATTATAAAAATACTTATAATATGATAAATCACTCATTTTCTCTCACTTAGTTTGTGGATGAAGCCTCAAATAGATTTTTGTTTCTCAGCTTATTAGGCCCTCCTAGAAGTTACGCCACTGCATATTTCTTCAAATCTACCTTGAACCAATTTTTTTTTTTTTTAAATCCATTCATCTCAAGAATTCACATGAAGAATTCAAATTTAGTCAGATAACTCTTATTTTATTTATTGAGGTGATTTCGGACTGATGAGGTTCGTCGTAGTTTAGGAACATATCATCGCGTCCTTCCATGTAAAGTAAAGAGAAGTGATTTACCGACCTTACGATTTAACAATAAAATACTGCTTTCATCGTATTTACTATAATATAATAGGAACTATCGAGTCAATTTTTAAAAAATACCTAAAGATGAGCTCTTTGACCGTTTTACTCGACGTCCTCCAAATGTAACCTCAAGCAGGTCGCTTTTTAATTTGTATATACGTAAATCCACTCACGCACGCGAAAGCGGACCATCTTCCTGACAAGAAAAAATGATGAATTCATTTTTGAAGAATAAAAAATAACCCGTTTAACGCGGCGGATCGAATGACCCAGCGAAATGGAAAGTCGAGTAGGCGTACCAAAAGAAAGTCGAGCACTGACAATCGAAATAATACATTTTACGAATAATAACGAGAATCGTTTAAAACGTAGGCATCGCGACGGAAAACGAAAGCAACGGGTATTAGAATCAAAAACGCGTTCTTGTTCCTCCTTCAAAACTTCGAGACCGTTTTGGTTCTTTGTATAATAATCAGGATGGCCAATTAATTTCAGTAAAATAAATACTTTTAGTTTGATGTAATTATAACATTCAATGAAATTGTTCATTCAGAATTACGCAACTCATTTTTAAAAGTTCTGTGATTTGAATACCTAATTGAATTATGTATTAAAAAAATGAAGATATTAAGATTTATATATTCAAGATGACCTACAATTTTCGTAAATTTTGATGGCCATCCTGAATCTGGAACTTTCTCAAGACATGATTCCAAGCTTGGCAATGAGAGGAAAAGTCAATTGAAACCAATTTATAAAGAGAAATAAGGATTCATTTTAGCCTCTTGAATTTCCGCGATTTTATATTTTTCTACTCCCCGTCCTTGTCTTTCCTTATTCTCCAAAAGTTTCTTTACACTTTTTGCCTCGCTTTTTGCTATTACTTCCATTACTGTGATATTTCGTCTATTTTAGGAGGTTCAATTTGAAAGTAGTGACCGGAAGCTCTGAGAAAATAGTTTTATTGCTCTCCGTGTTGAATCTTTGCTCCTGATCTGATTTATTTTTGTTCTTGAATTGATTTTTAGTTTCAGACTTTACTTCAGCTTTAAAATTGTATTTTAATTTACTCCAAAATTCTATTTCGATTTTTTGCATCTATTCCTATTCTTAGTGTTTAATTGTATTTTCATTTTTAGATGCAAGAACCCAATTTCCTTCGTTTACGATCCTTTTCTCCCTCGTTCAATTCCTCGTAAATGTGGATGACGGTTTACAGTAAACGTTGCCGTTTAAGTTTTTACCTCCATTGAATCTGTGAATCACGCTGTAGAAGAAAACAGTTGGTAGTAAACAGCTACTTTACGACAAAATCTACTGTAAATCGAATCGTTCTTCCCGTCCTTCTCAAATTCCTCATTGATTGCACATAATGTAATATATACGTACTCTTTTCTAGCAATGTGCCGTTCCAGAAATTTATAACTTTTGAAACTGAAAGTTTCAATGAAAAGTTTCAGAGTTAGTGAAATCTTCAAAAATTAAGCATTTTCAGCCATGATCGTAATATTATTTTAAAAAAGGGCTCAGTTTACGTTTCAAAAATGAGCCTCCCAATTCCAATAAAATAGCCCAGTCAATAAAGACATTTAAATAGAAAAAAATTCGGGGGTTCAATTTTTTCACGTAGAAAGTTTTCTTCTAGCGTCAAAATGAAGGTTTTACAGTCTTGCCCTTAAATTTGTGTACGCTTAATCCGCCATCTTGAATTTGCGTTTTTTTTGTTTGTTATTCGTGTAATTTTTATTTTACAACAAAAATGGTAGTGAACTAAGTTGTGGGGAATTGTATTCCTCACATTTTGTATTTAAACAATTTTGCCGAATTAATCATATTTATTGCCGATATCGAGCACTTATTTTTTATGCAAATGGCCGGAAAATTGAGAAAACTGCGCCCATGTCACAATTTTGCGCAGTTTTTGCTCGATATCAGCAATAAACATTATTAATTCGGAAAAATTGTTCTGATAAAAAATGTGGGGAATACATTTCTTTACAACTTTGTACTTCACCATTTTTTCTGTAAAATAAAAATTATGCGAGATAGCCAAAAAACACCGAAAATATAAGATGGCCGATATAGCGTACACAAATTCGAGGGCAAAGCTGTGAAACCTTCATTCTGACGATGGAAGAAAATTTCCTGCGTTAAAAAAAATCGGATCTCGAAATTTTTTCTTTTTGGAGGCCTTTTTCGATCTCTACTGACTTGGCCAAAAATACATCTTTTTACTACTGTTGTTTCTTGTGAAAAAAACGATTTTATACCAGAAGAAATTGATTTGCAACCAAATGGTCGAACTTCAAAATAGAAAAGAATTAACTTCAATCATAAGGACACTCTAAATCCCTTGGACTGGAATTCTGGTCCAAGAAATGACCCAATCTGCGATTCTGGTCGAATGGACTCGAAAAGCGTTTTCCGGTCCAATCTTGGACCAGAGATATTGGAAACCGCAGAATTGCAGGACGCCATCTAGTGTTTGAACGTATTCTAATATTTTTGTAATGTATTTTATTGTATATATCGAAAACAAAGTGTTTCTGGCGGAATTTTTATCACATACAGTCGGGATATACATAACCTGTAAAAACTGTTTTCTCTCAAAATAGAATTCATTTTAGTACATCATCTAAGCTTCAGTGAATTATAATATCAAATAAACTTATATTGACGCAAAAATGAACTTAGATTCATTATATATTAATTTATACATGAGATATTCAGTATCTAGGAAATTATAACCTCAAAGTTCTGATCGTCTATTACTCATATTTTCTGTATATTATGAATCAGATTTCTCGATATTTACGTTATTCAAAGCTTATTTAGGCTCAAAATGTGTTGAAACTTACTTGATATAGTGAAATAACAGTTTCTTCGAAAAAAATGTTTGAACAAAGAACGTGCTTTTTCACTTCATACGATAAACATTCAGTTTTAGACACTGTGTTTTTGATGAATAATTATTTTCAATACTAACTGTTGAATTTATGCCTCGCAGGACAATTGTGAAATCACTTTCATGCATAAATTAGAATGCATCCTAAAAATTCGACCTCCTTGTTTTAGTTCGCGACACTAGCGCAATCTAGATTTCAGATCCCGAAAAGTTTAGATCCTGCTTGGATAAAAACAAGAATCTTGGCAGAAGGGGATATAGAGTGCAATTGTATTTTTCAATAGATAGTTTGATCTACAAGCTAGGAAGACGGATATTTCATCAGAATGTCGAATTTTCTATCAAGAAAAATGGATTTTTAATCAAACTGTTGAATTTTTGGAAGAAATTACTTCCACAGGAAATCGTCGAATTTTTAACCTGCAAATATGTTTTTCAACAAACCTTATCAATCGCCATCCATACAGTTGCATTTACAATCAAATATTCAAACTTTCATGCACAAGGGATAAATTTATCACAAAACAGTTGAATTTTCAACCTACGAAGATGAATTTTCAACTTCTTTCTTTTCTATCTTTTTTATACAACATTAATCTTCTTGGTAAAAAATAATTCTTTTTGGTTGAAAATCGAACCATTTAGTTGGGATTTTTTTTATCACAGATTAACCGCTCAAGATGAACATCGTATTTTTTGGTTGTAAATCATCTTTGTTCTGAAAACTCGTCTTCCTGCTTGAGAATTTAACAATTCGTTCAAAAATCAAACTATTTTCTTGCAAATTAATTTCTTCCTTGAAAACTCGTATTTTTTGCCGAAAACAAAATGTTTCGTGGAAAAATTCTTTTTTGATTTGAAATTCAACTTTTACGTGGAAAATAGTTTTTTTTTCGTTGAAGAATGAATATTTTAGTCTTTTTCAAGATTTCATGGATCATAAATTTCGCATTTTGAAACTTTCAAAGTAAAAGTTCCCAAATAAAACTTTCAACGGCAGATTGCTACTCTTTTAACTTCTTTTCCACTAGACGTACGTCGTTCGAATCACACGAGTCTTCTGAAAATGGTAGCTGTGCAATCAGATTCAGATTCACTGTTGGTGTGAAATAATCAAATTTCCTTTACAAATTGAAGTTTGAAGAGCGAAAAAAAAATTCCCTTTTCACAATCGCTACCGTGAGCAAAAGAACTCGTCTGAATTTTCTTACTCGTCGTGTATCGTTGCACAATTTAGCTCGCAATATTAATGTATAACGCATTTTACTGTATAAGTATAATAAATATTCAATACGTTAAATAAGGTTTACTAATTGTTAGGAATTAATCGTTACTAATAACGAAAAGCGGAATGAAGTAAAGCGATAGCGAGAAGAGTTTCTCTGAGCGAGGAAAGGAGGACTTTTTTTCAAGAAGAATAAATCTCTTGAATCGTTAAGAGCATAATTAACGAGCGGGTTTTTTATTTATTTCGTTATAAAATACGAGGAAGGGAGACATTTAAGAGCTGAAAGTGGAAAAGCTTTTCTCGATGCCGTTTTTCTTGTTTCACTCTGCGCGTCCGCGACTGACGCTGTCTGGCACAGACCCTTTGTCCGAAATAATGTTATTATTGTTGTATTTGTTAGTTAAGCGCATTTTATATATAGTTTAATTTAGAGTTTACCGATGATTGTCGCGAGTACACCGCAATCTGAGATCCTATTAGTACTCGTCAAGCCATATTATGAGAGTTGGAAACTGTCTGTCGACAGGAACGAACAAAATGAGATTTATTTCCGAATTGGAAGAACCCAGTGGTTTTTTTGGTACTCCACGTTTCGGAAATAGACTCTATGATGAATTTTGCAATAGAAATCAGGAAAATTTTATCCCCTCGGATTTTGAAACCCTTTGATTAAATCGATTCCAAATCGTTTCCTGAGAGACTTCCAAGTTTGAATGCTTTTGATTTCATTCACTCCCTCAAAAGGGAAAGAAAGCGCTGTGCAAATTTCACATTTCCAATGTATCAAAAACTTTTATCTAAATTTGCCTACAGTTTACAATAATATTCTGAATTGTGAAGCCAGTGATGGGAATTGACTACTCTTTCTTAACTAGTTACTTTTTTCTGTAACGATAGTCGTAACGAAGTAACTGTTGTAAATGAGTAACAAATTGGAATTGGTCTTATGTCCTTCGGTATCTATAGGTGCGAAAATTGTTACTTTTCCACTTCTTCTTGAAATTCATTTCACCAGACTTTTTTACGAGAGAGAGGGAGGTTCCAATTTTTTTCCTAAGCGGGAATTTAAAATTTTCTAGAATCAATAGAAACAGTTTCAGAACGTATAAAGTTGATTTTAGAAGTAAATATTCATTCTTTTTGGTTAAAAATCCATTTTTAAACTACAAACTCAAATTTTTCTGTTAAAGCTTCATCAGTTCATTGAAAATTTATCTTCCTGGTTGAAAATGCATGCAATTATTTTTGGGTGGAAATTCATATTTTCTGGTTAAAATTTTTATAATTTCATTGTAACTTTGATTATTTTATTCGGAATTCAAAACTTTTGAAAAAAAATCATTTTGATTGTTCGGAAAAGAACTTTTTTGTTTGATATTCATATTTGTGACTTAAAAATGACCTTTTTTGTTAAAAATTCCTTGTAGTTGAAAATCCAACTGTTTCGTGACAGATTCCCTGCTTTGGCTTGGTATTCAAACAATTCAGATGTTTTTCTTATCTCTTGCCTGTAAAACTAAACTCTGTTCTCGCAAATTGAAATTCAAAATTTTCTTCTACCGTAATATCAGTTATTACATTTTTTGTTACAAAATCATCATCTTT
>WSXT02236167.1:0-15923 GCA_011762715.2 Neuroterus valhalla
ATGTATAAAAACATTATCTTTTGAACTTATGGTTTTTTCATTCAATCTCCATTTCATCGACTAATATGGTAAATATGACTTGATAAGGATGTAGTACTGCATCGAAACGCTTCGTCGTTTTAACATCAAATTTAAATATACTGGTTATAAGCTACAAACATCGCATTTTATTTTTGGATTGATAAATATCATAGAAAACTTACAATTGTGTTTGAAAGCGTATCCATTATTCTATCTTCGTTTTAATTCTCATCAGTGAGATAAGGGGAAAAAGGAAAATGATTTAGGTCTTTATTTTTGAGCAGAGTGTTATCTTGAATTATCCCAAAGCTTTCCAGGAGGATAGACGTTAACCCAATAAACGTTAATCATAAACGTTAGTAAATATAGCAGTTATTTATCGAGTAAAACACGAGACGTAAATCCTTCAGGGACAGTTCACTCTTCTTTCATTTCTGAGACCCGCCATTCTTTGCGAAAATGAGGCCTAATGCGTCCATTCTTCTTCTTACATGCGTAGGTTTTGTCCTCGTTAATTCTAAGTTCCATTTTCTATCTCAATTTTTATTTACATTATTCAAACAAGTAATAGAAACATTTGTTTATCACAAACAAGGATTTGGCTATGCGTTAATGAAATCTTCAGGAAAAAATAATGAGAGATAAATGTTACAGTATTATGGACGGAAATGCCGATCTGAAAATATTCTACTTCTAGGCAAGCGATGGGTTGAATTTCGACTCCAATGTTGGGAGTCAAAAGTTCTTTTTTCTTTCGAAACTAGTGTTAAAGTTCTAGTATAGTAACAATTCATCAGGAAGCACAGTGATTATTTAGTAATGACGATTAGGAATTCACCATATAATGAACGCGCCCAATAATTTTCTTTTATATCAGAGAGGAATTTTCCCATGAATTCTTTATCTCTCGAATATACCTTAAATATACCTTCGAGAGTATAGTGTCTGGTTTGGTCTTACCAGCAAGGCTCTGGAGATATACAAACTAAAGGTAGACCAAAACAAAGCGATTGAATTTGTTATCGAGTTTGGAACATGATCGAGAAGTGAACTTTATGTATTTTGATTTCTATCACGTTATTATTAGTAAGTGTATTATAGGTGTATCTGTAAGTCAACGGCTTGAATGACAATGAGTCATCCTACGCCTAATCGTGCATCGCGTAAGTCGAGCGAAAACTGTACATGGGAATAATTGCCACCTTTGTGAATGTTTAATTGTGTACCCTTTTTTCGTAACTCACCATGGATAACAATAAAGTTATCTTTTTATATGTTCTCGCCAAATGCCTAGTTTATCATTTTAATTTATCTCTTCTTCACATCTTCCCACTCCACAAAATTCGAGCATCTTCCTGAGCAGTGAAAATAAGTACTACTTATTATTAAAAACTCAGTTATCAACATTTTTTGGTCCTACGAGCCGGATTCAGGAGTACAAAGAAAAAATTATTCCTGAAAACTAGGAATTCTAATAAAGTGCTTGAAAGTGAGTGGGTTAGGATATTCACAGCAAGACAATGTGTAATCAGAGTTGATGTTGTGTGTGTGTATGACGTCAAACGTACACAAACAGAAACTTGACAGTGCTCATTCTCAAACTCTGTAGTGAATCCTGATCAGCTGATACGATATCGATAATATTCAAGAGAACGTTATCAAACAAGGCTCTCACTTTACTTGTCACTGGATGAAATATTGAATCTTGCTGCTGCCTGTCTCCAGTCCTATTAGCTGTTTCTAGCTGTCTTTCTCAATCTTCGTGAACAACATACAGGATTTGAACGAGGGAACCTCGCCTTATCAACGAAGACATACTGCAAGTAACTCTCACAAGTGTTCGACTTCGCACTCAACGAAGTCTCCAACTATCAATTCTGCATATTACGCAAGGATGGTTATTTTATTATAGGTAAACACGTGAGGTTGCTCTACCATTCCCCTTCTATCCCTAGAACGGAAACCTAGGGTTCCAACGCACCCCAATCAAAGTTTGAAGTACGCTCCTGACTTAGGGCAAACGCAGGCTGGCCTAAGACCCTAACCATAATTCACTTCAACTATTTGGCAGTTGAGCTCGAGCATTGAGCGGGTGCGAAAGTGTTTTATGTGAGATCTGTGAAGCTGTAAATATCGTGTGGGGTTACGCCGCACCCCAGGTTTCCGTTTACTGATAACGAGGTAGCATTTACGGACACGGAATCGGAGGAGGACGCCGATGATCCAGCATCCGAATCAACTTCTGCTGCTGGTGATCTAGGAGAGTCAGATGTAAGATATATTTTTCTTGTTTTTCTGAATCTTTCTAAATCTTCTATTCCTTTAATTCTATCTACATTCATACATTTTTTTGCAGAATGAGGATGCTGGACCATCTGTCAGCAAGCGGGGAAGACCCGTTTCCCGTCCAGCGTCAGTGTCACGACGAGGGCGTAGGCGGAGTGTCGTCTGTGGAAAAGATGGCCACCGATGGTACACCACGCCGCGGGAGAGGTTGTCCAATCGCATCGAAAGCATCAGAGCATATTTACCAGGCCCTACCGGAAAAGCAAGGGATGTGCGGAGTCCTCTCGGAGCATGGTCCCTACTTTTCAGCGATGAACTCCTCGAAAAAGTGGTTCTTCACACAAATGAAGAAATTCAGCGGTGGCGTGCCGAAACAGAATCCGTCAATGTGTCATCACCAACGTACTTCAACACGGATTTGTGCGAATTTAAAGCGCTCATCGGTCTCCTCTACTTTTCTGGGTTACAAAAGACAGCAAACACAGATATTGAAGACCTGTGGTCCGTCGAATATGGATCCACCCTGTACCGGTGCACGATGTCGATGAAACGATTCCAATTTCTTCTACGGATGATTCGGTTTGATGACAAATCGACGAGGGCTGCACGCCGGGAAATGGACAAGTTTGCTCCAATGCGTGAGGTTTGGGAAGATTTTATATCCAAGTGCACCCGGCATTATTCGCCAGCTTCGTACTGCACCATCGACGAACAACTTCTTTCCTTTCGAGGAAGATGCCCGTTCAAAGTATACAACGGTGCAAAGCCGGACAAATACGGCATGAAAATTGTCATGTTGAATGATTCAAGGACATTTTACATGTATACCGCAGAACCGTACGTGGGTACGGTACAGAAAGAAAATGATGAAAGCGTACCATCGTACTACTTCCGTAAATTGTCCGAACCGCTACATGGAAGTGGGCGGAATATCACCGGCGATAACTGGTTTTCATCTGTCGAAATTTTCGACAAAATGATAATAGAACACTCGATGACGATGGGAGGCACCCTTAGAAAAAATAAGCGACAAATTCCTCCTGAATTGAAGAACGCAGCACCTGTAAACTCTTCGAAATTTCTCCATGATGGAACAAAGACTCTGGTAAAATATACACCGAAAAAGAATAGGTTCGTCTTAGTCATGTCGACTTTCCACTTGACGGCAGAAATCGATCGAGAAACGAAAAATACAGCGATCATTCTTTTCTACAATAACACATAAGGAGGCACCGATTGTTTCGATCATATGGCGCATGAATACACCACAGCCAGAAAGACCCTTCGATCGCCTCTGCGTTTCTGGTTCGGAATGCTCGATCAAGGAGGAATCAATTCGATGATCTTGCACAATTTTTGTACTGAAAATGAAAATCTCATGCGACGAGACTTTTTAAAACAACTTATAAAAGGACTCGTAGAACCATATTTGCGAGTACGACTCGCTAATCCGCAAGTTCGTCGGGATGTGCATATGCTTATCGAGATCATCCTCGAAGAATAGGCACCTCCACCAAGAAGTGATCAAATGGGAAAAAACAGATGAGGTGTGTTTTGTGTCCACGAGTTTCAGGCAGGAAAACAAAAACTTGCTGTGAACGGTGTCATCATGCAGTTTGTGAGGAGCACAGGGCCGTCTTGTGCTCTAATTGCACCTATATAGATTGAACGTACGTGATTTTTATTATTATTTTATCATTCTTGAATATTTTCAACAATTTTTGACTTTCTTTAATAACTCGGAATTTTTTATAATCAATTTTACTTGAATTTTTATGATTTTTACCCTTCGTTACATTTCTCAAATTTCCTCTACTTCGGATTTCTAAATAATTAGGTTTTTTTAGGAAAAAGCAGAAGTGGCCTATATGGCCTTGAAGTGTCACTATTCTTCTTGGGAATCCATTTTTTTTCATTGATTAATTTCTTGAAAAACTATGTCATTTTTTATACAAAAAGTCGATTTCGCGAATTTTGAGGGTTTTTTTTCATATTGACCTAATTATTTAACACTTAGTGAGGAATTAAAGTAATATAATTATTACCGTTGTTTTCTGCACTAAAAACCGAAAAAAATGCAGTATATTAAATTTGTTTTACTGCATATAGAAAGCATTTTGCCACGGTACAAGTTTGGGGTGTAGCGGAACCACATATTTCCGTTAGAGGATGAGCTAATTCACGTTTCCGTTCTAGGGATATTTATGTTTTGACAACATCTGTACAGCATTTTTATAACCTGTACGGCTGCCTGCTCGCCAAACGATTACAAATTATAATAATGTTCGGAGCGGTCTATTGGTCGTGTGGATTAAGGCATGAGAGTTGGACCCATGCTGTTTGATTGTGAGTTCGATTTCTGCCTCACGCTCGGTGTTGTATGTGAAGACTCACATTCAAACCCGTGAAAAAGAAAAAGTACAAAGAAATATTCCAATTATTAAAATATTAACAGACTAGCTGCGTATATTCTTAAAATTTAAATTTTTCATGGCTATTTCTAGCTTAGCATTGCTAGTATCTCAGTAGAATATTTTCTCATCAGAACAGCATGACTAAAATGGATGTATTATGCATCGAGCTTGTTTCGTTGCACGAAACTATTATGCGAACCGAAATCATTAGATTTACAGGCTAGAGCGCTTTATACCAAGGAAGAAAAGCAGTCTTAAGAATATTTTACCAAAATTCAATTTTTACAAATTGAAGTGGCTTATCTCACAGCTCTCGATTATCTTAATTCAAAATTGCATACTTTCATGTCAAATTTCACGGCAACCCCTGATCCGACACGAGAAAATTTGACTCGACAACCCTAGTGCCGGACATGGATTGAAAAATTTTTAATCCGTATCAATTCTATTTTTTGTACACATTTTTCTGAATTGACTTGGATCGATGAATTTCGATACATTTGAATCCAGAAAAATGATATTAAAACCTATCCAATTGAATGCTTCTCATCTTGATTCGTTGAATGCAATTCAATCTAAATAATTAGTATTCACAATCTATTTCTGAAATACAAATATATACAATCCTATCGAAATTATCAGGATTCATTATATCATTTCATGCAGATAGTGAAAACATTTGAAAACCAATTCAGAAGCAAATTTATACCTTTATTTGAACTAGCTTAAGAGCATCATAATGATTATATATAGGAACAGATTATTAAACCAGAGGTAAATGAGGGGGGGGGATCGAGGAGTTCCTCCTCTGATAGAACATCCGTAATGTTTTCCATTTTGCCGCTTGTAGACTGGAAAGCCTCCCTACTTGCTTCCAATAGATCTTCTCTCAGTTCTTTAACTTTTTCAGTCAGCTGTTTGTGTGCAGCAGTTGTATTGCATAATTTTGTTTCAAGCGATTTTTTCGATTCCAACAATCGCTCGTGTTCGTCTATTTTTTTTCATCGCTGCATGAGAGCTGTTTACAGAATATTAAGAAGCATTTTTGTGTTCTTTCCTTGCCTGCAACAGAGCGAAAGATTTATATCAATTATATTGTTACTGATTTCGAGACTTTTATGTATTTCGCTGTTATATATTTTTCAAATTCACATTTATTTTTTAGTTGTTTGTTTGATTAATCAACACAAGTACCTAGTCTTTAGTAACATCGTGCACTTCGGAAAGTACGTTGTTATTATGTTCTCTTGTACATTGCTCATGAGGATTCTGAGATCAGGATTCAGACATCTCAACTGTTTCAGTTTCAAACGATTCCGCAGCACTTTCGTCTTTTTCGTCGTTATCTCCTAACGTATATTCTCAGGACTTTTTGGATTTTCAGAGTTCTCATTTGCTTTCTTTCTGACCGATTCTTCAGAACTTTTTAATTCTTTAGAATCTGCATTTGCTTTTCTTTTAAATCATTTCTCAGGTCTTTGCAGCACTTTCACATTTTTGGCTCCTTTTCTTTTTAGCGACTTTTCCGGGCTTTGCGATTCTTGATTTTTGGCGGAGAACTCTTGGCATATTTGGCAATTCAAGTCCACGAGTATGATATTCATCATGTCCTTGAATTTCTTCTGTTTCTTCAACTTCTGACTTCTCAGTCATATAATTCGTATCAGATTCCACATCTTGTAATCCAGAAGACAAAATTTTTTGAAGTCTTTACTGTCGCTGGAACAATTCTTTTATTGTAACGAAAATCTGAATATTTTATTCACTATATTGATACATACAGCTTTTTCTTCTTCTTTGTTCATTTTCTTTTTATTAGATTCTTTGTCTTCGCTGGAATTCGATGGTGCCGAAACCATTAAATGAATAGGCGTGACTGGTATCCTTCTTCTATTCCAATTTGTACCTTCTATCAAAGATTTCACTTCATTCCTAGTATCTGAAAGAAATGGAACATGTATTTCCATTTTTGGAACACTACAGATGTGCGTGTATAAGGGAAAATAACAAACAGGAAGAGGTTATGTTATACATCAACTTTCATAAATTACTTTTGAGTATCAAAACTTGCACAGCAAATGCGCCTTCGTCTTGAGTCTTATACTTGTGTTTTAAATTCACACGGTGTTTATTAGCATAAGAATGTTCCAAACCTTTCATGTCCACGATGCGCTCTTTCGACTTGCATTTGCAAGAACCATTCAAAAACTTGATGTATGCAAACATTTTGCCAGTATTCCACAATCTCAGCCTCGAGTGCACTATTAGGTCAAGTATTCACTAGGAAAACACATTAATTTAACGCTTTTTGGGCGAAAAATAAAATATCCTCTGGAAAACGAACCGCGGAAAAAGAAACGAAAAAACCACGGCATGGCATATAGCCTAACTAATAACTATAGATATGAGAATCAGGAATCCCAACTTGGGAATGTAAGACTCTTGCGCTTGCCCGGCGCAGCGGTCCTTATTGGCCGAAGTTGGTCGCCATTTGGCGCGTGATTTACGGCGGGCAAAATTAACTATTATTAAAATAAAATAGCTAATTATTATAATTCGCGAATAAATGTCAGAAATGACGTAATTTGTAAATAAGGTTAGAAGTGAAACATCAATACGTATATTTTGTAAATAATAGATCATTTTTGCGGAATATGAAGATGCATCTTTCTATAATTTTGAAAATATGCATTATTATTTCATTCCTAACCTTCATTACAAATTATTAGTGGAACGTTCGGTCAGATAATGTAAATTGTCAATGACAATGGAAAAGAATTTTTCCAGGTATCCCCATTACCACGTTCACTGAAAAGCCATTTTTGGTTGATCATAATGTAAGGGTGCAAACGCAGGATTTTATTCATTTGCAATTGATAACAGTTAATAACATTATGGGTAAAGTGTTACACATGCAAATGCCAGCATTTGAGCACTATCAGAGTAAGAGATATAAAGGAGAAATGCCCAACGAAATAGAAGTACAGTAAAAACAGTTCTCAAAGTTTTTTTGATTTTGGCAAATGTTGTAAGAATTGTTACAAGGCTCTGCTACTCTAATCTATTAAATGTATGCTGTTGGTATTATCATTTCAGGAAATCAGACTTTATTTTGTGTGGACCCATACAGAAATGTTTGGTTTTCAAATCAGTTGGATTCAAATGAATTTAAATGTATTCAAGTCTAATCCATTTGAATCTATTTTAATCCAATTTCTGTACAAGTGGCAGTTTTGTAGTTAGTTGATATTTGAAATATATTGTTATACTTATAATATTGTTAACTTATAATATTACATTTTCCTCAACATTATGTTATAATTTTGGAACTTTGTGAACAACAAAATTTGAAAGCAAAAGAAGGATCACAACGGATTATGCGTATAAATACTCTTTCCAACAATAAGAATACAACAGATCATTCGTAACTGGAGCTATATGGATTGAAGAAAAAAAAGTTATAACATTTATGTCGAATATAAATTATATGCATACGTTGAAATGTTGAAAAGTATTTTCATACTCGACAGCTACGCTCCTGTGAAAATTGATAGAACAATCCTGTATATAAACTGAGTGTAGATAAAGTCACCCTAAACATCGACTATGGTTCAATACATTCACTTGTTGTTATCTCGATTTTGCGGATTGAAAAGTATGTAATTAAATCTTGGATTGAAGTTGGATGAAGAAGGATGTATAAAACGAAAATACTCAAATTTAATATAAAAATTAAGAAATCATTGTCTAATTGGTGCTGCTAGTAATAATTACCAGTGTTGAACATGTATTTACGTTAATAATTGGTAATAACTATAGTATTTCCAGTGATAGAACACCTCGGAAAACATTTTGATGTAGAAAAGGCTATGCTTTTTTGCATATTGTTTGAAATATATTTAATAATATTATTCAAAGTTTTATTACAAAGATATCCCTACATCAACGTCGGTGAGTTGAATCTCAATTTTTTGGATTCCATGGTATTCGCATAATGTTTGGATTCAAATCGGATTGAAATGGATTCATGTGAATCCCGACAAAAAAATTGTTTGGATAACTTGGATTGATCTAGATTCAAACGGATCAAAGTTGAGTCCATTTCAATCCATTTCAATCCATCCCCGGCACTAGGAAAGATTCTAATTTTCTTAGGCTACCTAAAACTACGTTGCCTGAATTTTCAGGCAATTATGTAGACTGGAAAAATTTTCGTGATATGTTCGAGGCTCTTGTCGTCAATAACGATTTATTATCTAATGTTTCTCGTTTACATTATTTGAAAACTTCTTTGACGGGTGACGCTAGCCATTTAATCGAGCATGTAACAGTAACCGAAGCGAATTTCGTTACTGCGTGGGATATGATCAAAAAACGTTACGAAAATAAGCGTGCTTTGATAAACGCTCATTTACAAGCAATCGCGTCCAATCCAAATTTATCCAATAATTGAGTAGCAGAATTAAGAGTGCTTCGTGATACTATGAATGAAGCGTTAATTTGTTTAAAAAATCTAAATCGTCCCACTCAGCGTTGAGATAAAGTCATAGTGTTTTGGACAGTACGAAAGTTAGATCTACAATTTTTAAAAGAATGGGAGACGCACTTGGTATCTGGAACTGATTATCCCTCTTTCGAAAAATTAGATGATTTTTCAGCAACTCGTGTTCGTACTTTGGAAGGCATTCACTGTCAAAATCTCATCTTCCGGAAAAAGGTAAAAATAATCAAGGTCATTCAGTTGAATGTCACAGTGCCTCTACCAATTAAAAATGCCTTATGTGCAAAGAGAATCATCATTTAATCAAATGTAAACAATTTAGAGAATCATCGATCGATGAACGAAAGGAATTGGCTTTACGAAATCATTGTTGTTTAAATTGCCCGACACCAGGTCATAAACCGTACAACTGTTCTAGCAAGTATACTTGTGGCTTGTGCCATCGTGAACACAACACCCTGCTGCACATTGAATTCGAATCTAACTCAAATTCTAGTGCGTCACCGCTGGCATTTTCTTTGGTTACCACACTCGCGATCACTTCTCAAATGGTCGAAACTAGCAACTCGGGTGCAATAATAAAAGAAATATCGGAGAATCCTCTACTATCAAAACAGGGAGCCCATCATGCTTATTTCAATGACATTACGGTTCATTTTGTGAATAATAAACGCGATCTTGCTGGGTCTACTTCACTCGCAACCACTATGGTAAATGTACGAGCTGATAATGGCTGGATGCATACTTTCATAGTTCTACCCGATCAGGGTTCAGAATGTTGTTTTGTTTCTGGAAGGATGGTAAAAATTCTTAATCCAAAGTATCAAAGGGTGAATGCTCTAGTTTATGTAGTGGGGGCGAGATGACAGGCGCCACGAAAAAGTTGGCTCAAGTATCACTTTTACCAAAGATAGGTATGCTCGAACCGGTATTTATGCAGGCGTTGGTATTATCACATTTAACGTATTACACTCCACCTGTAAGACCGGGGGGAGGAGTTCATTTGGAAATCAAAAAGAATTTGTTAGCAGACCTTGATCCATTCAGCTCAGGAGCCATAGATATTATTCTAGGAGCGGATCTGTTTGGATCTTGCCTACTACCAGGGCTTGAACAAGGTGCGTTAGGCTCACTTACAGCCCAAAATACGATACTTGGATGGATCCTCTCAGATCCAGTTCTCAAGTCGACAACTAGCTGGTCTTTACCGATAACAGCGCATCAAAGCATGAATGAGGAGGAACCTGAATATAGATCTCTCTCGACTGCCGATGAGATGAGATGTGAAGAACATTTCGTTTCAACTCATCAGCGCTTAGAATCAGGGAGGTACATGGTACGATTACCATTCAAGAGTGGCCCTCCGATAGATATTGGTGATTCATTAAATAGAGCAAAATTATTTTAAAAAGGGGGCAAACTCTTTTACTCACGGAATCAGCTTTATATTCTGAATACGCTGATTTTTTAAGTAGATGTGAACAGTAAGGTCATATGAGTTGCGTTAAAGAGTTTACTGTAGCTGATACTCCTCAAACAATTTATCTGCCTCACCATCCTTTCGTTAAGAATGACAGTTCTACTACTCGTTTGAGAGTTGTAATGAATACCTCGAGTGTGACATTTAATAATACATCATTAAATTCGCACTTGCACATTGGGCCCAAAATTCTTACTGATCTAGTCTCGATTATATTACGCTGTCGATATCATCGCTTCGTTTTTGTCGCCGACGTTGAAAAAATGTTAGGCATCAAGGATTTCAAGAGTGATGCAAATGGTTCTTGAAATGAGAAGTAAGGTTTTTTTAAAACCAATATTCTTAAGATATCAAACATTGTCTTGCACTATCTGACGAGCTAGAAGATGAGAATTATCCTCAGGCGAAAAATGATCTTTTTGGTCCCAAGTTTACTTGACTCCTTGGGAGTAAATCTTCTTTGCTTTGGAATTGAAGTACTTAACCAAAAGTTCACGGATCTAGACTAATTTTTGTAGAAAAACTTCATGCATGTTCAATATTTCCTTCAAAATTAGTTGCAGGTAGATATTACCATCATTCATTACCTCCAGGAACTCTTGTTATAACAATGAAGGATGGGTCCACTTATAAAGGAACTACTGAGAATATATGGATGCAACCTGTGCAACTACACACAAGAGACTTTTACTATTTCATACGAACTAGAAAATTACATTTTGAATCGACTCTCACCGAATTCGAGCCGATACCTCGCCACAGTCTTGCTCACAATGATCCAGCTGAGGCTATGATAAGGACAAAAATCGAATATATTATTATGCCACGCGGTTCGAGGTGTACAATGTGAGCGAGCATCATTAAAGAAGTGGAAGCCAAGATGATACAGGCAACATGCCAGACAACTTCTACATCTATCGATCAGTGCCAAGGCCGAATAAGGAAGTTTATCGTTCACCTCTTACGTTTTCTGCACCGTGGCAACGCGGATTCCAGTAAACGTACCGATGTAATAAACAAATGTAGATCATCATGTCTTCATTAGTATTTTGGTGTCCAACTTTACCTTTCAATCGTCTGCTGTTACAGAGACGTTGATGTCGCAGGACAAGCTAGCACGCGTACGCATACGGGACAGCGCTGAGATCCTAAATCACTTGTTACTCTAAAACCAGAGAATATAATCGTCTGATATTTTCAAAAAACTTCCTTGAAACCTTCAAGAAGTTAAGCTGACCTTTAATTTTAATTTTCTGGAAATTCGTTCGACTTCCGAAGCGTTTGAAACTTCTAATATCTAATTTACGCCATAAGAAGAATAAACATCGTTATAATTTTTCAGTGGCAACAAATTGAAATTCAATAAATACAGTTGTTTTTTCTTTATGATGGTGCATATCTCCTGAAATTTTAAAAAAAATTCCTTCCAATGTAGAACTTATGGTGAGTTGAAAACAAAAAATTCGTATTTTGCGATCGCAGAAGAAAGTAAAATTTTCTTGATTATTTCGGAAAATAATAAAGTTATTACATTTATGTATTGGTTTAAAAATATGCGCAATGAAATTTTCTATTGGAATATGTTATTAAAGATTGACCTGACAAAAATATGAATCAGGGGCCAAATTGAACGACGCCGTTTCGAACGTATCCCCTTTCGATCGCCAGCGGTTCAATTATATCATTTTGTGCACACAAAATTGAACTGATGTACACCAAAAGCCAGTTCCGTATATTTTACGCGGAGAGACAAGGTACTCTGATCATCATAAGTAGTTAGCTGTACCGTAACTTGAGTGCAATTAACTTTCTGATCAATATATTTCACTGATGATCCAGTTGTTATCGCATACTCTTATACAGTTCTGCAATAGAATATGAAGATGATAATTACCTGAGCTGATGGTATCTTCTCAGATAGACTTCAGAAAACACCTATGATTATTCGCTATTTGTAACTGCCAACGCAAATATCACGAGTCAAGTTCTACATGCAACCGAGGAGATCCGAAGTTTCATGCCCTCGTGTTCACACAGAGGGTAGAAAATTTGATCTCATTGTGATTTATTTTATGTTTTATTCGTTTGGCCTGTCAATTTATTTGATACCTTCCATGTTTTATCTCAAGAAGGTAGGTCTATTTCTAACAATTTTTATTACTTTCGAAATTCCGCGGTCTCGAGCGAATGCCATGCAGCTTTCCGCCAACCGATAGGAGGATCAAATTGATGTGCCCACTCCACACTGCATATATCTTCGCATCTCTGGTCCAAACATAGATTTCTGGATTCTTTCTTCATCTTTATCGACTCTCTTCTCGACATCGAAGGTGGACTTATTGGTTCTACCAATAAGGATAGGAGGGATTAAAATTTCGGTGATCGTCTGAGATCCAAGGCACGTTCCTGGTGAGGATCGACCGAGGCGGTTACCACAAAGTTCAGCATAGCAATAGGTAAAATCACCTCAAAATACTATCGTTGTAATTGTTTCCGTTGAGAGCAGACATTTGTTGGCTTTTCAAGTCTTTTTGGTTTTAATTCCATCGGGAGTATCAAGGAAACCACTCCAAACCTACAGTAAGGAAAAAGGGGCTCCTCGTTCTCCACTAAGCTACCAGGACACAGCCGACACAGATTTTAGAATCTCTCCCTTGCCTAAAGGCAGCTGATAAGGACCAGCGAAGACAGGACAGGACAGTCGGATGGACGAATCCGAAGCGGGCCTTATTGGTCATCTTGCTCTCGGTCGTTGCGAATTGTCGGAAGCAAGCTCGTGCGCATCAGCCCTTCGCCTAATTATGTAATCTCCCCCGTTTTATGAAGGCACCGGTAAGCGTGCATGCGCTCTCCATTAAGCTTGTGAACCGACAGTGTAAACACGAGGTCTTGACTTCCTGCAACATCCATTCAGGTAGGATTCGGAACTCTGTTTATGATTTCGCCAAGGCATTTCACTGAATGAATTCACATTCTGGTCTGTCTTTTAGACTGAATTGCCCCTTGGCTGAATCATCTTTCAATGATTGCCTTTCACTTATCGCTTTTTACAACATGCTACATTTTTAAGCCCATTTTATTGATGTGTATTAATATGTATTGCTAACTTTCTTTGTGTTCCGGATTGCCGAATGCCTTTGATTATGTCGACTCCTTCGTAATTTTGAAATCCAATGGCCCTTTTTGATGCAGACCCGAAATTCCATCCTGGAGACCTTATACCTTTTTTGATGTCGACTTCTTGGTAATTTTGAGATCCAGTGCCCCTTTTTGATAATGGGACCCCGGAAGCTTGACATGCTATTTTGAGATCCAATGCCCTATTTAATGCTGATCCAATATTCACTTTTCTTGTGAATTTTAGAAACCTGATACCCCCCGTAATGATCACCTAATATTCTCTTTCCTTGATTCTGTGATGCTTAATAGAAAGTTAGTTAATTTCGATCCTTTTATCGTGCCAGAAATTCCCCTGTGTCTACTTTTGAGAATCCCTTTCGAGTTTATTCTTGAGAACCTTCCCTGTCTCTTCTTTCGAGAACCCCTTTTGAGTTTGTTTTTGAGAACTTCCCATGTGTCTACTGTTGAGAACCCCTCTCAAGGTAATTTTCAAGAATCCCATATGTAAATTTCTAAGAACCCCTTTGCACCTGCTTTACGAACTAACCATTTTAACATATTCAAGAATCACTTTTGGTATCTTACTTTTCGAACCCTTTTTTTGGAATTTTCTAGAACCCCGTATCATAACAACTATTAGGTTTTCCTTTTCCGTTTACATTATTGTACTCGTTCATGATATTCTATGTTTTATTTAGTTTATAAATCCTCTTTCCAAACCCATTATTTATTTGTTGAACGAAAACACCTTTGTCCGTTAATTTTATCCCTTTTGGTAACCTTTGATATTGATTTCCTTAGTATTATGTGCTTAAGCGTCTGGTATTGTTACTTGGAGACTGATATTGTGTCTTTTCTACGATTGACCCTTCAAGTTTAAATAATTCCGATTCCTTCCTCATTTTCCTAATCTTTGTGCAAATTTAAAAATCAAATGTCGAGATCCGTGCACCCATGTTCAAATTGTTCCATATTTTCAATGTGGCCTAATTGTGTTTTTCTATGATATGTCTTAATCTGAATTTGTTTTGAATTCTCAAATAAATTGTTACATTTTGCTAACATTAAACATGAGCTTCGTAATTAGTTGACCCAAAACCTCTATCATTGTTAAGTTTAGACTGAGCTAGCAGTTTTTGTCGACCCTAATTTTGTGTATAAATTTGGATTAACCTTTTGATTCTTTCAATGTTTCCTCACCTTTTATTATCTTTGTCTACCTTTTCATTATTTTCATTATAACCTTTATTCATTTTATTCGATTTGGATTATTTTCCGTTTGAATACCGCATTATCTTATACGTTTTCTTGTGTATTGATAAGCGCTTGCCAAATTTGAGGTAAACCTTTTTTTTAAGTTCGTGAGGTTCCCTTTATCTGCTGTCCTGAGTTCCCGCTGTCTTTTTGGAATATAGATCCCTGGTTATCTTTATGTTTTTCTACCTTGCTTCAATTTAACCGGTTTGCCCGTGTCCCAAGCAGAACTGGCGCCCGAAAATCTATTTTATATTTCTTGTCTTGTCTTTAACGCTCAAATGGCCAAAATTTCAACGTCAACTTCAGGCTCGTGCCTTTCAATTATAACCCGTGTAGAAATAATATTGGGATACATATTCTTATGTAAAAAAATCTCATATTCCGAATGGCATCGTTCAATTTACCAATGAACGAACAAAAATTATTTATTTTCAACAATAAACAAGAAAAATGCAAATTTTCGATTTTTTTTTCAAGGAATTTTCTTAACTATGTTCTCGGCACTCAAGAACATTCTAACCTATCAGGATGCGGGAACCGAAATTTGTACTCCAAAAATATACTTTGATAAACTTCGATTTTTATCGTTAACCAATCCATAATGGCGCCCAAAAGCCTGGAATTATTGCAAAATCACAGTAATATGCACTTAACAAGTATAACCGAAGTTTTAGGGGGTAAAATGACTTTTCTGAGTTTTGTAACAATAAATTGGATGCATATTAGCAAAATAACCTCGGAAAATGGATTTTCAAGATGGCGGCCGGGATGAGTCAGCTAAAATAACGTGTTTACACAGATTTATAGCCAAGGTATAGTCTTCAATCCTCTTTATTCGATAGAT
>WSXT02236178.1:420-15922 GCA_011762715.2 Neuroterus valhalla
CCCCCCTCTGCCTCGAATCGTCCCCGCTGCTTCCCCCCCCCCCCCCCCCCAGGACTGTGACATCATTTATGGAAGCTCCCATCAAAAGTTGCCAAATTCGGTTAGTCACGGGTTCAAGGGGTCGCTGAATACGAATTGGATGGCGGAAATTCTGAAAACAAAATGGCGGTTCTAATATGGCAAACGCGTATGATGGATGAATTTTCCTTTTTTTCTTAAATTGGTGTTAGGGAGTTTTCAACATCGGTAATTACGAATCCAATGTCCAAAATTTCAAAAACAAAATAGTGGATCCAATATGACAAACGAGTAAGCTAAATAAGTGTTTGACTTCCTTAATAATTGGTGTGATGGGTTTTCCAAGTTCGCTGATTACAAATCTGATGTCAAAAATTCTGGAAACAAAATGGTGGATCCAATATGGCGGACAAGTATGATGAATAAATTTTTCGTTCTTTTGAAAATTGGTATAAAGGGATTCCAAATATTGCTTATTACGAATCTAATGTTAGGAAATCCAAAAACAAGATGGCGGATCCAACATGGCGAACGAGTAGAGAAAAAAAAAGTTTCATTCTCCTAAGAATGGTTGAAATTGGGTTTTTGAAGTCGCTGATAACGGATCTGATGTTAAAAGTTAAGGAAAAAAATGCGGACCATTATTGGAACAGCTATTGATATGGTAGGTGGAATCCCGAGCTGAAGGCTTCCGTAATATCAAACGCGTGCACATTTTTTAACTGCTATTTCCGTGTTATCAATAATTAATGCAAGAATGGCATCGTTGGACAGAATTCTTTCAAGCGTGCATCCTGACATTTTTTTATAGATTTTTGTAAACAAAACGTTAATATTCTTCATCAAGACGATTGAAATCTCTTAACGATGACAAGCTTGCCAGAAACATTTTTGTTTATAATGTCTAAGCATTCTTTTTGACTTCGACTTAAATTGGATTTTAGAAAATCGAATGTTTTCCTCCTAGTCATTGAACAAGTCTTATTGACATGTGCTGCTTCTAAAAAATCTGTGAAAAAAATCTATTCTTGAAACTTTTTTTATGGGTTGAAGTCTTCACACTATTTCAGATTCTGGACGAATTTGAAGCTCAACATTAAAATTCAGATTTAACTAAAAATCGTAGATATACGCAGCTGATTTTCTAATACGTGAGAGAAAAAAGGCTCATCATCACTCCAGCCGAATATCTTAGTGGAACTCATGTCAGTAGGAAATTTTCTATATGCATTGAATTGTATTGCTTCAAATTTCTTGTTTCAGACAACTTCACATGTACATGTTCTCGAGTATAAGGAAAAAAGTCCGATCAAATAGTCGATTTCCTGAATAAATTGTTTAATTTTTAAAGACGAAAGTGAATCTTTACAAAAATGAATTCCTAACAATGGAGTTTAAGAGAGTTTAAGAGAGACAAATTTTGAACTGAATCCTTCAATAATTTAAGTGCATAAAGACTAAATAATAAGATTCTCGAATCAGTAGTTCAACTTCTACTAAAATATTCCAATTTCTAACTTAGAATAAGAATTCTGAGAAAAAATCATTCTTCTAAAAAAGCAACTGTAATTCAAACCTAGAACCTAGGGCGCGCGTCCCCCGGATCTCGCGCTTCGCGCTCGATAATATATTAGACTTGCGCTCGTGCGTTTCAAACCTCGCGCTGCGCGTTCGGGTATTCGGGTCTCGCATTCAAAATGCTTTTGCTATTGTTCATTTCAATTATTCTGCAGATTTGAAGGTGAATTGAACAAATCAATAAGTTTCAGATTCCAGTTAACGAATTCAACCTCATATTCCTAATTTATAACGTAATTAGGTGTAGATGAAGATTAAGTTTCTCAAAGCTCTGTTGGCTTCAAGGTAGACAATCTCATCGTGGCACTCGCGCTTCACGCTCGACTTTTGACGGAAGTTTTTGTATGTAAGTTTATTATTTAAGATACCTCCACAAGGGGAATCGGATGCGCTGTTTATTTTACAAAAAACAAGTGTATCAGAGACCGATTTGATCCGTTCATTTTTTGTTGAGTTATCATGTTTACAGACGGACGATGATAAAGTGATAAAATTTCTGATTTCTAAATATGTGCTGTACAGTAAAAGTTTGATTTTTTCATTTTTCGATTGGAATTTTCCTGATGATTGAAAAAGTCGTATTGATGATTCCGTAGGGCTCCCCAGAAGACACATCTTTTCTCTTTAGGTTTCTATTTATTCGTGTGCTATTTGGTTAAAAATTCTCATTTTGATTTCAATTTCTGATTTTTGAAAATGCCACAACTGTGACAATTTTCTTTTTATAAAAAAAATCATTCAGATAAATTGTTTCACTTTTTACGTAATACAAGAAGACATTCTCACACTTTTTTATTCTTGGAAAAAAAGCCCCAATAAATTTTCAAACTTCTACCCCTCTTCTTTTTTTGATCAAAAATAGCTGGTTAACGATTTCGACTTGTCTTCTTGGTCCTTCAAAATGGCTACCAGAGCACGATCGAATATGATCACTCTTTCGAAAGTTATCGAGTTTACAAAATATTTTTGATTATTTTTGGTGCGATCAAATTTGGAATTTTCGATTTTTTGAGAAGATTCGAAAAGTTGTATTGACAATTTTGTAGGACTACCAAGAAATCTTCAATCTTGCGTTATTTGGCTAAAAATTCTCATTTTCTTTTATATTTTTGAATTTTGAAAATGCCACAACTCTGACAATTTCGTTTCTATCAAAAAAAAAAATTATTTGGATAAATTGTTCCAATTTTTATGGAATATAGGAAACCATTCTCACATTTTTCGAGTCTTGAAAGAAAAAGTCCAAAAAAATTTCCGAAATTCTCTCCCTCTTTCATTTTTCATAAAAAATATCTGGCTAACGAACTTATCCTTTCTCCTGCACTAATCAACAAGAGTGTCAAAGGCCGATTTCATCCGTTCATTTTTTCGTAAGTTATCGTGTTTACGGACGGACGGCCGGACGGTCGGCCGGACGGACATATGGACATACAGACTTACAGACAGACACCATCGCCAAAACTTGATTTTCTGCTTCAGGAGGTCCCGAAGCGTGGAGATTCGTTGAAAATTCAAGACGTGAAATTTCAGACGATTCTTATACTTTCTCAGTTATAAATGACGAGAATGTAATAATTGGTGCTGTAAAATAAATTATTCTAAAAATATCTATTCAAGAGATTTTATCAAAACCTTTGGTACGTTTTCACGACATTTGTGGTCAGATCGTGGGTCGACATCAATCTCCAATATAGGCACTGATAATTATATTTAATTATTTATCTTGAGTCCTGAAAATCGCATACTTCAATTGGAATTGTATATAATTATCATGTATTCTTGCTTCTACGATTTGCATTTCTCATTCGACTAATGCAGGGAACATGGGATAATTCTCAATAATTCATTCAATCTAGTTGGAAATTAGGCAAAAATTTGTTCCAAATTAATTTAACTCACACATTTTAGGCAAGGAGTCGATCCAATCATAGATGAGGGATCAAAGCAACATTTGAAATGGCATGATATCTATCTCTAAGATTATTATGGATAATGATAATAGTTAACATAAGCAGACCATTCATTATAGTATACTACGTAGTCTTCTTTCAAAGCTATGGGGTAAAAGACTTGTCATGGGAATAATGTAGATCACATAACCTCAGAACGGTAAATCGGGTATTAGAAATAATGTAGGGCACATGCCTTCCTATTTTCCCTAGTATCGTGAGTAGACGGGGGGGGGGGGGCGGAAAGTTCTCCTTTGTGGGGTCATGGGAATAATGTACGTCGCATAACATCAAAATGGTGAATCGGGTGACACACAAAAGATAATGTATTCGAAGATCTGGTCGCAGATGACAGAAGAAGCATCAATATCAAAGAAAGTATATTCTTCATTCAAAAACATAATAAAGGGAAAGCTACCCTATAATAGACGACCTCACTTATAGCTAAACCCCTGCCTCCCGTCCTAATCTGCTTACTGCCAATCCGTTATATGCTCAAGTTGCATGTACAAAAGACACGCTCCTGATATCGTAAGTGCGCATCAAGAAATAAGTATTCGTCGATAAGCCGAACTTGCAGTATCGGAACTTATTTATTGTGCACTTACATGATCCTAATAAGATATTACAAAGAATAATATCCGACCATTGACGGAAATGAATACTTGGTCAATAGAACGCACATTTAACTGTATATAGTTGATTTTTTTTTTTTTTTTTTTTGAATATGAAACTATTTTAAATGGAACAAAATCATATCTGCCTAATGATTTTTAAAATAAAAGAAGAGAGCCTCCAAGAACGAACTCGAAAATGTGGAACATAATACAAGGGTAAATTCCTAGTCGAGAGGAATTTCAAGTGAGTACTTGAGTTTTCTCGGGAATATGTGTAGCAACATATTTGTAGACGCGAGGCATTTGTGGCACCTCATTAGCACAACTTCACTCTACAAGTTGCAAGTTCTGATAATAAGGTATCTTCGCGAATGCACGTTTTTTTTTGTAGGAACTTGCTTTTTAAAACTCAATTTGAATCACCAAAAAGTATCTAATGCCGGAATATTAAAGCAAGAATTTCATAATTCCTAGAAGAATATATATTCATGTAATCATTATCCTCTTTCTCTTATCCAAGTTTGAGTCTAAATTGTCCCAAAAATTCCGAAATCCATATGCAAAAACACTAAGATTTCCCCCTTGATCTACTTCTTACTCCTTCTCTCGCAATGTTTCTATCGTCTATTTCTTTTTATCTAGCCTACGGTGCATAGCCACTCTATCAACCCACACCACCGTTTTCCCTTGCTCTGCTATTTACTTTTATACACTTTGCACCAAATTGCCGTCCTAGTCAAATTTTCTCTTGCTTTGCTCTGCGCTCCTTCGCATAACGTCTACCACCCTCCTCCCACTCATGTTCCTCAACAGCCCTCTGTTCTTGTTCCTGTCATCATCATTCCTCCTCCCGTCTCGCCCGACTGTAAGATCGTCCTCCTCACCTTTGTTTCTAAATATCGCGAGGAAACTTCTCACCTTGCTCTTTCCATTCCCTGCCTCTATTCCCTGAATAAAGACTTCCAGATTCTTCCTCCTCTTCGCCCTATCTTTCCTATTACTCTCCCATATTGCTGCTGACAGCTTCCGCGGTTTTCTGCTCTGATGCGTGGACGCCTGAATGCCCGTTTTCTCGGCGTGTGACGCTGCCAGGCACCTCGTTCGTTCATGTACTCGAGTGATCGGCGGATTATCCGCCAGGAGATTTTGGCGCGCATTCAGGCAACATTAGCGCCGCCTCGCTACCAAAACAAGCATTCAGGTGTACGCGCATCAGAGCAGATCTCGAGGTCGTTCGAAACACTCCGTATACGTAAAGTTTCGAATGGTTACTTACGTATAGGAGAGAGAAGTCGTATTCTCGATCACTTTTCGAACTAACGATTCGAGTTATTCGTATACGAATGTATTGAACAGCGTTGCCATGTTTAACTCAGTGCAAAATTCTAGCGCTCTACTAGTGACAAAGAATTGGAGCCAATGAAGCAATTTTTAGAAACGTGTGGGGATTGCGCTAAGCATGTGGATAATTTGAGAATTGAATGCTTTTGCTGATAGCACATGTTGCCGGGTCAATGTATTAAAGGTATGTTCATTTC
Source organism: Neuroterus valhalla (assembly GCA_011762715.2). Classification (NCBI taxonomy): domain Eukaryota; kingdom Metazoa; phylum Arthropoda; class Insecta; order Hymenoptera; family Cynipidae; genus Neuroterus; species Neuroterus valhalla. The sequence continues at coordinate 6,121 of WSXT02236178.1, forward strand.
TATTTTCAGCTCTAGTTGCATAATAATATTAAATATTTTCATAATAGATATAGAGTCGTGCTGACTAAAAATTGCTGTGCAATATTTCATTGGTGAAGAAAAATATGGCAAGAAGTGTGATTGGAGTTAGGACGACAAATAAAATTGTAGCTTTTTTCGAATTTTTTTCTAGGTACCTTAATTTGAATTCAAGAGGAAATTCGGCATCTAAATGAAGTGTGATTGATTGATTAATTTCAAAGTGTATTCCCAAAAATAAATACTAAAATTTGTCATTGCGTTCACACTTTCTTGCACCAGTGAAAAGCTTCACATTATAATCGCGTATACCGGCGTAAGAAGGATCTTCAAAGGGGTTCTTAAATTATCTTGGGTTTCAATTTTTTACATAGCTTGATGTCAGAAAAGTCTTTCCAATTTCTTGCGGACGTCACGAAATCATTATTCTGAGAGATGATTCCTACTTAATACACCCCTGTTTTCGGGAAAAATTTTTCAACACGTTTGTAAATAGGAGACAAATTTTTTGGGATGTTCGAAAACTTTTCAGTGTCAGAAATGAACAAGGGGAAAAATCGCTAAGACCTAAGAATCGAAATTGGAAGTATTTCTATGATTGAAAATTTCAGGCATGCTTGAAAAAATATCTAAAATCACACGCGGAGAGAATAATTTTATTAAATACCAACTTCCAAGTTTCGAAATATTACGGCTATTTTAATTCCGAAAGAGTGATCATATTCAATCGTGCTTTGGTAACCATTTTGAGGGACCAAAGAGACAAGTCGAGTTCGTTAACCAGCTATTTTGGATCAAAAGTAAAAGAGGGGGAGAATTTTGGAAATTTTTTTGTCCTTTTTCCAAGATTCAAAAATGAAAAGTATGGTTGATTATAGTACGTAAAACTTAGAACAATTCAACAAAATAAATTTTTTAAATAAAAACGAAATTGTCAGAGCTGTGTAATTTTCAAAATTCAAAAATATAAAAGAAATTGAGAATTTTTAGCCAAATAACGCAAGATCGAAATGGAAGTCAGGGAGAAAAAATGTTCCTCCTTGGGAGCCCTACAAGATCATTGATACGACTTTTTGAATTTTCTCGGAAATTCCAATGAAAAAATGAAAAATTCAAACTTTCACTGTACAAAACATAATGGAAAATCCAAAATATTATTACATTCTCATCATTCATGATGAAGAAAGTATTAGCCTCACCCGCAATTCCACATCTTCAATTCTCAATGGATGTCTTCGTTTGGGAACCCCCTGAAGCCGAAAATCATGTTTTTGCTATGGTGTCTGTCTGTATGTCCGTCCGTCTGTGAACATGATTACTGACCAAAAAACGAACGGATCAAAGCGTTCTTTGATACACTTGTTTTTTGTATTAAACAGCGCATTCGGTTTCTCTTGTGAAGGTATCTTAGATAATAAACCTACACATAAAAACTTCCGTCAAAAGTAGAGCGTGAAGCGCGGGTGCCACGATGAGAATGTGTACCTTAAAGACTCCAGAGCTTTGAGAAATTCAATCTTCATCTATACCTAATTACGTTATAAATTGGAAATATGAGGTTGCATTGGTTAACTGGGATCTAGAAGATATTGATTTGTTCAGTTCATTTTCGAATCTGCATAATTATTGAAATGAACAATAGCAAAAGCTTTCCGAATGCGAGAAACGAATACCCGAGCGCGGAGCGCGAGGCCTTGAATGTACGAGCGCGAAGCGCAAGCCTAATGCATTACTGAGCGCGAAGCGCGAGATCCGGCGGACGCGCGCCCTAGGCGTCTATTTGATTTTTCCTAATCTTGTGTCAAATGTCCAAAAGCTCATTTTTTCATTTTTTATATGCTTTTTCATAAATGAAGCAAAAACTACTTGTCATATCTAAAGTTGATTTTATCAAATTTGTAGATCTTTTCTTGGCGCACACTTTTAGTTTATTTATATTTTCCCGTACCTCACATAGTTTGAACAAAAAAGAAATCTTTCTATTTTTCATTATTTTTTGTGCGACCTAAATTGGAATTTTTTATTTTCTGAGCAAACTCGAAAAGTTGTAGAGATCATCCTGGAGGGCTCTCGAAAAGAAACATTTCTTTTCTTTAAACTTTTTTTCATATCTTGCATTGTTTGGCTAAAAATTCTCATTTTCGTTTACATTTTCGAATTTTGAAAATTCTACAACTCTGACAATCTTGTATCCATAAAGAAAAATCATAAGTATAAATTGTTCCACATTTTACCTACTACAAGAAACCGTACTTCAAATTTTTGAGTCGTTTTTTATTTGTATTTTCGTTCCCTCAAAATGGGTGCCAAAGCACAATCAAATATCATCATTCTTTCGAAAGTTATCGAGTTCACAAGTTATTTCCCATCATTTTTGTGCGATCAAAATTAAAATTTTTGATTTTTTGGAAAAATTCGAAAAATTGTGAAATCCATCTTGTAGGGCATCTAAAAATAAACATTTTTTCTTTGCTACTTTTTTTTCATAGCTTCCGTAGTTGAGCTAAAAATTCTCATTTTTGTTTACATTTTCGAATTTTGGAAACGCCATAACTCTGACAATTTTGTTCTCATCAAAAAACATCATGAGAATAAATTGTTCCACTTATTACTCACTACAGGAAGCTTTACTTATAATTATCTAGTCTTAAAACAAATGGTCTCAAAAATTTTCAGAATGCTCCCGCTCTTTTATTTTCGATAAAAAATAGCTGGCTAACGAACTTGACCTACAGTTTCAGATTGGCCAAAAGCCAGTCAAATCGATTATTTTTGTTTCGAAAGTTATCATGCTAACAGACAGACACACAGACAGAAACATTCGTAAAAACCTGTTTTTTGGGTTCAGGGGGTCTCAAAACGTGAACATTTAACAGAAACTAGGGGGTCAAATTTGACCTGAATTTTACACAAACCTTGTCTGATTAGAATGTAAAAGATGATTGAACGGAAAATTTTATATACGAATGTTGAAACTCAAGTCAGATGATTAACTTAGCTATTTCACCTTCTTTAAGAAGAATGTTTCAGATTCCAGGATTTTCGGTAAGGATCAGGTTTGATTTAGGTGCAAGTTAAATTAATATTGATCTCAGATTGAAGACTGATTAGATTGGGGGAGAGATGCCGCACTTTTTCCACTCTGGAGGTTTTGTTGTAGAAAAGTAGGTGGTCTTTTCCGCAGTAATTTTTCTCGTAGAATCTTAATTAAAGCTCAGAATAAGTCCATCTCGTCAGAATTTTGAGATATTTGAGGTTACATACTCTGAAAATGGGGGTTTGTGCTACCTTTAAGGTTATGTACTGGGCGCGCGAAATTTTTTCGGTCTCGTTGCAAAAGTCCTTCATTTAGTATCACTCTCCCCCTTCAAAATAAGCTATTGAACAGTCACCAGAGATTTTTTCGCTGGAAGGTACAACCTTTTTCAGTTTCGCTATTCATCTGAACAACCGTATGAGCATTCACTTTGACCCTTTGGAGCATACCAATATGGATTTTATAGATCAAACTCCTTCGATTTCATTAATTCTAATCTACCATTAATAAATTCGCCATATTGGTAATGAAGATGTCGATTTCCTAACTGAATTTTTATTCAGAAACAATCCAGACCTCCAGGTACGAATTTCTAAGGGAAATTTCCGAGTGCAGAATGCTATACTTCAAAGAGTCAAAGTTAATTCATATGGTTGTTCAGATGAATGTCGAAACTGAAAATGGTTGTATCTTTGTCGAAAGAAGTTGCTGGTGACTGTTCAATAATTTATTTTGAAGGCGAGAGCAGTACTAAATGATGACGTTTTGACAAAAGTCCAAAAAATTTTCGCGCGCCCAGTACACACCCTCGAAACAGCAAAAAATCATTACGTGATTTACATGTTCTGGGCTAGGACTCAGATTCTACAGAAAAAAGTACTCCGGAAAAAACCTCTCGTTTGCCAACAACGAATAAAACCCAATTATTCGCAGACCTGTGTTATCAATGGCCCTTCAAATTTTCTTACCTCAACTTCTATATGACTTGCAGATTTGTATTTTTCAGGAAATTTCTGTTTCGGTAATTCTTGTTTAGTATTTTCTTACTTTCTGAATTCTGAAGACTTGGAAGGATAATGTCATCTATTTTCATGACCCGTATGTGTGGTTTAAAGCAGCGGTATTATGTATCCGAATTTTCTGGTGGATATTTTTCTTTAAAATTTATGAAATTTTCGAACTGAAAACTGTAAAAATCTCGGAAGTTATTCTTCCTCTTGAGGAGTCTTGATTTTTCCTATTTCTAAAGTTTTTTTTTGAACTCATTTGTTAGATGAATTATCTAGATTTCACAGAATAATCTGGATTTTGAATAAAGGGACACGAGCTTCGTTTTGACCAAACACTTTATATCACCATATTGAAAAGATCTAACAAAGGAATTGAGGTCGATAAAGTAGTTACAATATAAAAACTTTAGGATGGTGAAGAAGAAATAAATTAACTGTGTCTACGTTACACATTCAATTAGTTACTTCTCTGGAAGTCGATTATAATTTTTTAGGAGAATTACAACAATTTTTAATGCATTATGTAGAATAGAGGAAAAGATTGTTGTGAATCAAATACGTAGAATTTTGGTACAATATTGACCGATTTTTAAAATCAAAGAAATGTCTATTAAATTGAATAAAATGAAAGTAAACAAAATCAAGAACAAATTGAACTCAATACAAAAATAGGCAAAAATAGATAAGTTCAAAGTGAATCATGAAAAATTTGAGGGAATGCGAACAAATTTTCAAGAATTCGAGATAATTTTAAACTATTTCAAAGGAGAATAAAAGAAAATTCGCTGAATAAAGACGAATCGGAACAATGTAGGGGAATCGCAAAGATTCCCGGAAGGATAACGAGCAAATGAGAAAAATGGCAAAATTCAATAAAAACGTAGATTTTATTTAGATTTTAATATAAACAGTGAGCCTTGCACCGATTTCCGATAACTAAGCTATCAGCTCCTGCTGTCTGACGTCGAGGTACCCAGTTATTAAAACTAATCCTTTTTTATTTCATTGTGAAATTCTATATTTTTAAATTCTGTTTCCGTGACACGGATTACGCGACTTTTAGCTGATCAATATTATTGATTATGGACTTGTATAGATAAACATATGTCTATCTATATTTGTAAGGTTCACTCCATGTAGGGGTAGGTATGACCTCGTGTATCGCGATGGCGTATACCATGCGGTATGCGACAACTAGGCCGATGGCTACGTCAGATTAGTGCAAAAATGTCTCCACTTTATAGGATTCAGGAATCGGATGATTTAGGCCCTTGCCCTTTCATTGATTCAGTATTCTACTTCTCTAGCACCCATTCTATATTATGTTTCTAAATGTTGAGAAAACAGAATGCGACCTTTCCTTAAAAGATGAGAGGACATAACCAATCAATGGCTTTGAATGCTTTGATCTACAGGTTATTTCCGATTCGATGCCATCCGATTCAATTCCGCTCCCCCTTGTTGCATGTCTGAGGGTTCCGTTACTTGCATGCGACATCGTATTGAGGTTCGTCAGTTTATATAGAATTAGCCGGCTCAGTTCAAGACCAAACATTCTCCCCGCTGTCTGATTTATTATTATTATTATTATTGTCATTACTATTACTATTACTATTATTATTATTATTATTATTATTATTATTATTATTATTATTATTATTATTATTATTATTATACTCTTAAGCCAAATCCCTTTCGGGGTAAGCGTAACTCGTCTGGTTCCAGCCTCGTTGTACTACTGGAAAAAAGAGAATTGATATGGAAAGATTTGAAAGTGGATATATTGTGGGTAATATTGCGACTTATTCTCGCATCCGTACTTTTAAACACCATAATTTTTGTTCAATCCACGTTTATGTTGAGACCCATGCTCTTTATGCTGGTATCCAATCTGCTCAACATCCTCTGCAAATCCTCGGCTGATTCTGTCGTAACGATCTTGTCATCTGCGGACGCAAGCCCACGAACCTTCACTGTCCCAAGATCAACACCTCCTTCGTCAAATAGAGCCATTCTCAGACATTTGTACATGTATATATTAAACATTCAAGAGGACATAGCGCATACTCGCCTAACGCCTTGCCTTATATCAAACCAATCGCTCAGTTGTCCATTCACTCTCACACTTGCTTTGCTGCCATTGTATATTGCTTGTATTGCTTTCAGAAGCCACTAAGTCACTCCATATTCTTTTAGGACTTCCCAAAGTATATCTCTATTTACCTCGTCGAAAGCTTTTTTCCAGATCAACAAATGCACAGATAACTTTTTTGTTCACTCTTAGGCTCTTCTGTGATCTGTCTCAAGCTGAATATTCGATCTGTACATGATCTCCCTGGCATAAATCCTCATTGAACTTCCCTGATCCCATCCTTTGTTACTCGCATGACTTTATTCTTAAGTATTTTAGTGAATATTTTCCCATAGATTTAGAAGGCTAATCGCTCTATAATTATTACAGTCGCCTGGACCATCCTCTCCCTTGTAGATTGGGACAATATTCGCCTTTCTCCAATCACTCAGAACTTCGCTATTCACAGCACACCTATTCATGAATTCAGACAGCCACACAAACAAGTTTCCGCCACCGAACTTAAGCATTTTAGAGGGAACACTATCCACATCGGCAGCCTTACTATTCTTCAGTTCTTTACATTCTCATCACTTATGATTGAAAAAGTATTAGAATCGTCTGAAATTTCACATCTTGAATTTTCAACGAATCTCCACGCTTCGAGACCCCCTGAAGCCGAAAATCAAGGTTTGGCGATAGTATCTGTCTGTTGGTATCTATGTCCGTATGCCGGCCGACCGTCCGGCCATCCGTCCGTAAATACGATTACTCACGAAGAAACGGACGGATTAAATCGGCCTTTGATACACTTGTTGATTAGTCTAAAAGGAAGAACGAGTTCGTTAGCCAGCTATTTTGTATAAGAAATTAAAAAGCGGAGGCATTTTCAAAATTTTTGGAACTCTTTTCTTTAGATTTTATAATTCTATGAACGGTTCTTTGAAGCATTTGAGAATACAAACAATTCATATTCATAACTTTTTTTAATAAAGAGAAAAGCGTCAGAGTAATAGAATTTGCAAAATTCAAAAATACAAAAGAAAATGGAGATTCCACGTGGAATAACGCCTGATATGGAGAAGAGTAGAAGAAAGAAAAACGTTGCTTTTTGAGTGAGGTATGAGATTATCATAACGAAATTTCGCATTTCTTAGAAGAATAAAAAATCCGAACTTTTACTATACAGCACATAATGAAAAATCGAAAATTTTATTACATTCTAATCAGTTATGATTGAGGAAGTATAAGCATCACCTAAAATTCCATATCTTTAATTTTTAACGGATCTCTAAGTTTGAGAACCCCCTGAAGCCGGAAATCATGTTTTGGCGATGGTGTCTGTTTGTATGTCCGTCTGTCTGTAAACATGATAACTCACTAAAAAATGAACGAATCAAATCGGTCTTTGATTCACTTGTTTTTTTTGTATAATAAACATCGCATCCGATTTCTCTTGTGAAGGTATCTTAGATAATACACTTACATATAAAAACTTCCGTGAAAAGTCGAGCGCGAGTGCCACGATGAGAATGCGTAACTTAAAGCTAACAGAGCTTTGAGACAAGTAATCTTCATTTATACCTAATAACGTTATAAATTAAAAATATGAGGTTGCATTGGTTAACTGGGATCAGAAAGAGATTGATTTGTTCAATTCACTTTCAAACCTGCCTAATTATTGAAATGAACAATAGCAAGAGCATTCCGGATACAATGCACAAATACCCGAGAGCGGAGCGCGAGGTTTGAAATGCACGAGCGCGAAGCATAAGATCTGGCGGACGCGCGCCCTAGACGCACTGAAACTTGCGAACGAAGCGCGCGATGAGAATGTGCCTGCGGAACGGGCAGATTTCTAATCATGGAAATAATATCATCCTTTTTTAGTCTTCTTAACCCATTTTCAGAATAGTTTCTTATTTACTTCAAAATCATTTTGCATTTTCGTATCTTCTTCCGTTTTGATTTTATCCTTGCTTCCTTTTACTTGTATATTTACTTCCTTCCTCTTATCACTATAATCATTTATCACCCTAGTCCTTTGCCTTTCGTTAAAATTTCTGGTATTGAACATTCTCGAGTACGCTCCTTTGTTCTCGTTGACTGCGACGCGTATTTCATCATTCCAGCACGCATCATCGGACTTTCTCTCTACAGTCGCAGTGCCACACATATCCGAAGCAAGTGATTCATTTTGTTATAAAATCATGAAAACATTTTTTCTTCATACCCCGGTCGAAAGCATGTTCCTCCGGCATCGATTGTAAGGCAGAAAGTCTAATTTTAAGCATTGATAGAACTACACTCGCGCCCTCTGTAACACCGGGAGCAAAAATTTACTTGCGCTCACCGACACTCAATTCATGGCGACCCTGAAGTTTGCCATATGCTATTGATTAGAAAGTTGTTCGATCGATAATTAATAAACAAACAGTCTGACACAAAAAACTTAGATAATCATCAAAGTCGTCTTCCAAACGTCTCGGTGCGCGATTTTTCCTATCTTGAAAAAGTAATTTAAAAAAAAATGGTTGTCTTTGTTTTTGTGTCGGACTGTTCATTCATTAATTATTATTCACACAAATTTTAAATCTATAGCATATAGCAAATTTCAGGGTCGTGGTTCCTGAGATTCTCGTTGCTGCCGTTAGCCAGAACTATTTCTGCTGTTACTCTCGCTTGTTGATATAACCTTAAAGATTTCTTGGATTTAATTTGTGTTCTTATGTGTTAGTGGATATAGGTAATTTAAAATAAATATTACCTAAAGATTTATAATAAAAAATGAACGAAGTGAATAAGTCGAATTAATCATTCTTTTTTGACGAAACCAAGGACGAGGAGGGGTTATCAAAGATAAAAATTAAAATGATCCCTTTTGAAGATCTGTGATTACATCTACTTCTGTAAACGTATTCGATGCCTGCCCCCCGACCAGCAACACTCGCTTCGCTATTGCTGCTATACTTTCCACCGGGTATGAAGAAAAACAGTATACACCATGCGAGCAGAAGTTTGGAAGCCCTGAACTGCGAGACATGATGCCCTCGGCTTCGCCTCGGGCACCATATCACACAGTGCAGGAAGTACGATCCTTTATCAGTATTTAAAGAGAAAAAGCTGTAATCCATTGAAACCTGAAGTGACGGCTGATTTTCGTCCCAAAAAAGTGCTTTTTCCCCACTGTGCGACGCTCGAGGCGACAATAATTTTTACGCGGTACCAGAACGAAAACTTTTTTCTAATACTGGCATAATTATTATTATTAATATACCATTAAGCCAAATCCCTTGCGGGGTAAGCGTAACTCGTTCGGTTCCAGCCGCTTTGTACTACTGGAAAATAGAGGATTGATGTGGAAGGATTGGAAAGTGGAATTGACCTGGAAGATTTTAAATAAGGGATGTGTATGAGAAGGAAGCGGGGATAGGTATTAGATCAAACTTAGAATTCATTGCATGTTTTTCGCGAACAGGAAGAAGCTGCTTTCATTGTCTAATGAAGATAACAGAGGCTTCAAATAAATTGTTAAGCAGAATGACTATACGCGAGGCTAACTTCGTCAACATGAGAGGCAAGACCTGAATAGAACAATACGCAGCAAAAGTGAGTCCAGCCTCTTTCTGCTTTCAAACCACACACTCGTCCTGTGCAACATCGCTC
>WSXT02236189.1:0-30956 GCA_011762715.2 Neuroterus valhalla
TCTCATGCCAGTCATAGAGTTGTTGCATGTTAAAATATATTTGTATAAAGCAACCCCCTTCCCACGGCTGCACTCAGAAAGATGTTTAACAGGAGTATTTTTGAAATTCGCGCATACGTAGGCCAGGACTGAAAAATCAAGTGCAATCAAGTGACGAGTTGTTTTCAAATTTGCCGTACGTATTAGTACACAATTAATGTTGGCATTGCAGTTGACGTTCTGAGGTTATGTATTGAACAATTATATTATCAATGTAATTTTATTGTCCCGTATTTTAGATCAAAGATCCCTCTAATTTTTGGGAAACAATATTGAATTTTCAGTGTCAATAATTCGTGAGGACTTGAGAAACAATTTTTTCCACAATATTTGACAAAAAATTGATTCAAATTTCTGTTTGTTATTAATAAAATTAATTTTATGGTTTGAGATTTTAGATCAAAGGTTCCTTCACTTTTTGAAATACAATTTTGAATTTTTACGTTCAATAATTCGTGAGACCTTGAGAAACAATTTTAATTTCCTAAATTTTTGACAAAAAATTAGTTTATGTACAGTATTTAGAGTTTATGTAACACAGTTTTGAATTTATAGTGTCAATAATTCCTGAGAACTTGAGGAACAATTTTTTTCCCAGGAGTTTTGACAAAAAATTGATTCGAATTTATGTTTGTCATTAATAAATTATTTTATGGTTTGGTATTTTAGATCAAAGGTTACTTCAATTTATGTAACACAGTTTTGAATTTTTAGTGTCAATAATTCCTGACAACTTGAGGAATAATTTTTTTCCCCAGGATTGTTGACAACAAATTATTCGAATTTCTGTTTGTCATTAATAAATTACTTTGTGGTTTGGTATTTTAGATCAAAGGTTCCTTCAATTTATGGATTAACACAATTTTTAATTTTTAGTGTCAATAATTTCTGAGAAGTTGAGGAACAATTTTTTTCCTAGGATTTTCGACAAAAAATTGATTCGAATTTCTGTTTATCATTAATAAATTATTTTATGGTTTGGTATTTTAGATCAAAGGTTCCTTCAATTTATGTAACACAATTTTGAACTTATAGCTTCAATAATACGTGAGAACTTGAGAAACAATGTTTTTCCAAAATTTTTGACAAAAAGTTGATTCGAATTTCTGTTTGTTATTAATAAATAATTTTATGGTTTGGTATTTTAGATCTTTTAGATCAAAGGTTCTTTCAATTCATGTAACACATTTTCGAATTTTTAGTGTCAATAATTACTGTGAACTTGGGGAACAATTTTCTTCCCCAGGATTTTTGACGAAAATTGATTCGAATTTCTGTTTGTCATTAATAAATTAATTTTATGGTTTGGTATTTTAGATCAAAGGTTCCTTCATTTTTTTGAATACAATTTTGAATTTTTAGGTTCAATAATTCGTGAGAACGTAAGAAAAAATGACTTTTTCAAAATTTTTGTTCATAAAATCAATTTATAATAACAAACAGAAGATCAAATCAATTTTCTGTCGGAAATTCTATATGAAAAAATTGTTTTTCAATTTTTCACGAACTATTGAACCTAAAAATTTCAAATTAAATTTCAAAATTAAAGGAACCTTTGATCTAAAATACCAAACCATAAAATCAATTTATTAATAACGAACAGAAATTCGAATACATTTTTTGTCAAAAATCCTGGGGGAAAAAATTGTTTCTCAAGTTCTCACGAAATATTTAACCTACAAATTATTTTATTAATAACAAAACAGAAATTCGGACAAATTTTTTGTAAAAAATCCTGGGGAAAAAAATTCTTTCTCATTTTCTCACGAATCGTTGAACGTAAAAATTCAAAATTGTATTTCAAAAAGTGAAGGTACCTTTGATTTAAAATACCAAACCATAAAATTAATTTATTAATAACAAACAGAAATTCGAATGAATTTTTTGTCAAAAATCCTGGGGAAAAAATTTTTTTCTCAAGTTCTCAAGAATTATTGAACCTGTAAATTCAAAATTGTATCACATAAATTGAAGGGACATTTGATCTAAAATACCAAACCATAAAATCAATTTATTAATAACAAACAGATATTCGAATCAATTTTTTGTCAAAAATTCTGGGGGAAAAAATTGTTTCTCAAGTTCTCACGAAATATTGAACCTAAAAAATCAGAATTATGTTTCAAAAATTGAAGGAACCTTTGATCTAAAATACCAAACCATAAAATTAATTTGTTAATAACAAACAGAAAATCGAATCAATTTTTTGTCAAAAATTCTGGAGAATAAAAAATTGTTTCTCAAGGTCTCACGAATTATTGAACCTAAAAATTCCAAATTATATCTCAAAATTAAAGGAACTTTTCATCTAAAATACCAAACCATAAAATTAATTTATGAATAACGAAGAGAGATTTGAATCAATTTTTTTTTTCAAAAATTCTGGAAAAAAAATTGTTTCTTGAGTTCTCACGAATTATTGAACGTAAAAATTCAAAATTGTATTTTAAAAAGTGAAAGGAACTTTGATCTAAAATACCAAATCATAAAATTAATTTATTAATAACAAAACAGATATTCAAATAAATTTTTGTCAAAAATCCTGGGGAAAAAAATTGTTTCTCAAGTTCTCACGAATTATTGAATGTAAAAATTCAGAATTGTATTTCAAAAATTGGAGGAACCTTTGATCTGAAATACCAAACCATAAAATTAATTCATTAATAACAAACGGAAAATCGAATCAATTTTTTGTCAAAAATTCTGGAGAATAAAAAATTGTTTCTCCAAGTCTAACGAATTATTGAACCTAATAATTCCAAATTGTATTTTGGAATTGAAGGATCCTTTGATCTACAATACCAAAATATAAAATTAATTCATTAAGAACAAACAGAAATTCGAATCAATTTTTAGTCAAAAATCCTGGGGAAAATTTTTTTTCTTAAGTGCTCACGAATTATTGACAATAAAAATTCAAAATTGTGTTTCAAAAATTAGAGAGACCTTTGATCTCAAATACGGGACTTTGAAATAAATTAATAATATAATTGTTTAAAACATAACCTTAAAACGTCAACTGCAATGTCAACACTAATTGTGAATTTGATACACAATTTAGGGTTCGAATTTACATTAGGTTACGTAACCTAACATGCCTGCATCATGTGGTACCTTAAAAAGTTATTTTTGTACTTGTTTAAAAATAATCAACATAAATAGGTACGGAAAATTTGTAAACAGTTCGTAACTGGATTTTTTTACCCTGGCCTACAATTTGCTTGAACGTATGCGCGAGCGCCCATGTTGATGCGCGAATTTCAAAAATACTCCCCTTGAACATCTTTCTTAGTGCAGCCGTGGGAAGGGGGTTCAGGGTTGCCACAATTTCTGGAAATCAGGGAAGTATCAGGGAAATTTTTTGATCATGGAAAATTCAGGGAAATATCAGGGAAATCTCATCAATATCAGGGAAAAAGGGGCCGCCAACATTTTTTTAGATTATATCTACGCTGTCAAGACATTTTTTTGGAGACCCTTCAAAGCTCGTAAAAGAGAAAATTTTATATTGGCATTTGGGTCTATGCTTTATATTTTTCATTAATCGATTCCCAAAAACACTAATATTAAAAAATATGTATACATCTATAATAAAAAATTGATGTTAAAACGTTTCGTCCTGGTCTGATTCATTGGACTCATCAGTAAGGCCATATGAACCCAACCTGCTTAGACGCTCAAAATTTTTTAAAATTATTTCACAAAATATCGAATTGATATCGAATAATTGTAAGCAATGTATAAAAATATCATATCGTAAGAAATTCATAATATTTTCATTCATTTTTAGGATCAGATGTTTGTAAACATAAATCTCAGAAATATGTAAAATTTATGTTTTGTATGGAAAATGTATGGAAAAAAAATCAGGGGAATTCTTCTGAAATCAGGGAAATATGAGGAAAATTTGCGTGGGTCAATTGTGGCAACCCTGGGGTTGCATTATTAAAATATATTTTAACATGCAACAACCGTATGACCGGTATGAGATGGACCTTACGTATATACTCCACAATCGTAGTCGTAAGAGTTCATTGAGAATTTTGCTCAGCCGTAAGTTGCGTAGAATTATTCTGCGCATGTTGAAGCTGTGCAAGTGCTCCCGAAATTGTATTGCTTATAAATAAGAATGAAATATATATTTTTTTTGCAGCAAGTGGTGGGGCCGATGGGTGGTGGACAAGTGTCTCAGAATCAACAAATCCAAAGTCCAGCGATGCAGCTTCACTCTCCAATGGCTCCAGGTCAAGTTCAACAACAGGGGCCTTATGGAATCCAAGGAATGCCACCAATGGGAATGATGGGTGGGCCACCTCAATAGGATTTGCTTTACTCTCCTAATCCCGTCTGTCTATCGAACACGAATCCTCCATGGATCAATTGAATAAATATGTTCGATAGACTCACACGCGCTGGGAATTATTAGGAGAGTAGTTGCCTTCACTCTTCAAGTCTTCACGACCTTGGAAAAAATACTCGTGGTCCAAAACCATCAAAGATATTATACATTGATGAATTTAGCGGGAGTAGATCACCCCCAGTTTTTATATATATTATCTTTGCAACAATCAAGTCAAAGTTTGAACCCTCGACTCGTTATTCACACACGAAATATATCATTCTCTCTTGTTTTTCTTTTCATCCGTGTAGCTACGTATTTATTTATTATTCCGAAATGAGCCAAGGTTCGTGCCCTTAGGAAGAAAAACTAAAATACCTAATTATTGAAAATTTAGTTTAAATTATTGATGGATGTTCGATGGATCTTGTTTCTGCCTTTGGAATTTTTACCATAGTTCTTTGTGAAACTATACGTTTTCCTTGCCTTTTTGATGAGGATGATCAACACCGAGATTTTTTACAAATGTAGGCTATAGGAATAAGGATATCAAATTGATACTATAGCAATCCGTTCAAGACTGTGATACTATCCGAAAAGATAATCGCGATAGGATGAGTGCAAAACTGTTTTCTTGAATTGCACGTCTGTGTGTTATTTTGGAAATATATATATTATGCCACAGTATTTAAGCAACCATTTTTGAAGTATAGTTTAAGAAGTGAAATAGCAGTTCGATTTGAAGTATACGTTTATAAATAAAATTGAGGATACAAGTATCGTTTTTAGGTCATAATTGTAAATATTCATGCAAATAAACTGATGAAATGTGAAAATAATTCAATTCCTAAGACTTTTTTTCTGATGGTAGAAACTTGAATCTTATGGAGTTAATATTTTGCCAATGAAACAACCTAATTGTATGTTTCCCTCCCTCTCCCATTCAGAACCGTAACACTATTCCACTTACTCTCCTTTTTTAAATTTGTCTTACCAATTCTATTTCCTGCCAATCTACATCTACACTCCCTTCATTAAAACCACATTCTTTCCTCAATCGCTGTCTCTCTCCTTCCCATTTCGAGCCTTCTGTATTGCCTCTATTCTCTGTCAACCTAATCTCCTTTGTGCAAGCTTGCGCGATTTTGCTTCCTTCTCCCCTCTTCAGCTTCTCTTCAAACGTCCATGCTCTCTTCACTTGCCGAACTACACCCACCTCAGGAATCTTTCATAAAGACTTTCCACCCCCATATTTCTACTCCATAGCACACGACTGCCCATACTAGCACATCTAACATCCATATTCTCATTCTCCAATCATCTCCAAACCTTCTCTTCCCTATGCTCCATACTTGTCCCATTATTTGACAAGCACACTCCATCCTTTTTCTGACTTGCAGCTTGTTGCCTACCCCTGCTTCAAACCAAAACCCTGAGTAACAGAATTCCTCCACTAGTTCAATCAGTTCTCCGTTAAACTTCCACATGTACTCTATTTTCTTCCTTCTTTTCCTGAAGCACATTATCTTGGTCTTTGTAACGTTTATCGTTAAATCCTTTCCTTTTACATACTCTCCAAACCCTCATAATAGCAAATTCAATTCTGTTTCGTCCTCTGCTAACAGTACCACATCATACGCATATGATAGAGAGTAGAGCTTACTGCTACCTAAGATCGTACCTCCTTTACCTTTTTTCTTCAGCTTTTCCTCCAAGTCTGCCAGCATTATACTGAACAACAGCGGACTCGATGTGCAACCTTGCCTGAGACCTCTTCCTGTCCAGAACTCCTCTCCTTTCTCATTTCCTATCCTCACACTGAATCTGTTCTCCACAAATATTTCTTTCATTATTTTTATCAAATCTTCATCTACTACTCCTCTTCCTTTCATTGACTGCTACAACAACTTCCTGTTCACTGAGTCGAATACTGTTTTAAAGTCCACAAACGAGCAACCAGTTTCTCTTTTTTCCGCCCCAAGTTTCAATTCACTAGATAGTTTAGGACATAATATTATTGTCAGTTGTTCCTACTCCTTTTCTGAAACCCTTCTGGTAGTATGGGATACTTCCCTTCTCTTCTACCTGACTCTAGCCTGTTTCTAAGCACTTCCACATAGATCAGAGTAATACCTCTATAATCCTCCACATTTTTACCCTCTCCCTTTTTTATTAGCCTCATTTTATATGTCATCCTCTCCCGTTGCTTCATTTCTTTTTAGTCTTTCAATTGCCTCATTTACTTCCTCCCTACTTATATCGTTTTTATTTTCCCCTCCTTCCTCTATTATCTTCTCTTCTTCTTCTCGAACCTTAATTTCTTCCCCTCCTAACAGTCCTTTGAAGTACTTCGTCCATTCAGTCATTTTTATATCATCAATGTCCCCTTTCCTTCTGCCTCTTTCCCTATTTATCACCTCCCATACTCTTCCTTCCTTCACCGCTTTCTCCACTTCTTCCTCATATCTTTCATTTTCCTTCTGCTTTTTCTTGTTTACCATTTCCTCATATTCTCTCGTCCTCCTGTTGTACGCCCTTCTGCTGATCTATCCTTTTCTCCATTCTCTGATACTCTCCTTCATTTTCTCTTTACCTTCCTTACATTCCTCATCCCACCCTCCTATTCTTTGGTATGAAAAGGTATGAGATGAATAGATAATACATATATGTGACGTGCGCCGAAG
Source organism: Neuroterus valhalla (assembly GCA_011762715.2). Lineage (NCBI taxonomy): Eukaryota > Metazoa > Arthropoda > Insecta > Hymenoptera > Cynipidae > Neuroterus > Neuroterus valhalla. The sequence continues at coordinate 7,063 of WSXT02236189.1, forward strand.
AAAGGGGGCTTACTCGAGAAAAATCGAAATCGATGTTTTTACATCTTCTGATCCTTCATGTGTTGCTCCTCTTATTGAAAAAATCAAAAATAAATTTCGAGCGTTATTATTGATGATAATTTAGTTTTTAGTTTCGCTCTCTCACACAAGTCGCGTGTATCGGAACGGCTTTGATCGCTCGCCCTGAACAATTCCACTTTTCAGAGTAAGCCCCCTTTCTTCGGCGCACGTCACATATGTGCTCAATTATCTGGTAAATAGAAACTTAGGCCGGAAGAGAGGGAAACTTGCTGCACTTTTCGTGGATTTCAGAGCAGCTTCTGATTCCGTGGACAGAAGGGTCCTTGGAAACCCATGCAAGAAAAAGGAGAGATGACAGTTTGATAGAAAGGATACAAGAAATATTTGTGGAGACAAAGATAAGAGAGGAATTCTGAACAGGACGAGGACTTGAGCAAGGATGTAAGTAAGGTAAAATTTGTAAGAAATAGTTGGTAAGATAGTACATAAGGGTTCTAGATATGGAAAAGAAAAATATGTATGTGCATGTATATAATAACTCTCAAACCCGTAAAAGGAAGGGCTTATAAGCAAATAAAGAAGAACTTCGGGAGCCTAGACTTTGAAACTTTATTTTGGTACAGGTGTCAAATTTTTATTACTTCGAATTGAAGATATTTAAATTCAAAGAAGGATTTCAATTTGAAATGTTGAACACTTCTAATAGAAATAATACAATTTCAATTCCTTTGGATCTTAAATGGTCCAATTTTCAAAATTTTTATCCGAAATTATTCAATTAGAACGTTTTGAAATTTTCTTATCTCCAAAATTTGATAAGAGAATCATCGGATTCTAAAATTCATCGAATCAATATAAAGATTTAAAATTTTGAACGTTTTGAATTAGAAATGAAACAATTTTAACTCTTCCTTGAAATTTCCCAATCTTCAAAGTTTTAATCTGTAGTTTTTCAATTACAATCATTTGAGGCGAATATTTCCAATTTTCAAAATTCTTATCTGAAATTATTCAATTAGAACATTTTGAAATTTTCTTACTTCCAAAATTTGATAAAAGAATCATCGAATTCTAAAATTTATAGAATCAGTATGAAGATCTGAAATTTTAAACGTTTTGAATTAGAAATGAAACAATTTTAACTCTTCCTTGAAATTTCCCAATCTTCAAAGTTTTAACCTGTAATTTTTAATTTCAATCATTTGAGATATTCTTTTTCATCAAGATTGAGTATATTCTAAATATTTACTCCAAACTGCATTTAGAACACGTAAACTTATATATGATTTTTCTTATATATCATAGTAAATTTAAACAGATTTTACATATTTAAAATTATGTTTATACATCTGGAAATGAACTATAAAAATTAGAGGCAGATTTATTGCTTGGAAAATATATTTGTAGTAGTTATTCAATTATTCTGACTTCAAACCTATGTATTTTCAGTTAGCACCACCGCCAACGATAATTCTTGTGCAGGACATCAAACTTTAGCCAAAGCTCTGATTCGGATACGGCTAGTTGAAAGAATACAAGGATTATAAGTAATTTTGGAGATTATGTTCAAGTGTAACACAAAATCAAATAAATAAATCAATTTTGGAGAAAATACTCAAATATTAAACAAAAAAATACAATTTTTTTCACGAAAATTACACAGTTACCTTTTTGGTCAAAAAAAAACAAGCAAGAGTTTTATACTAAAACGAAGAATCTTCATCTGAAAGAGTTGAGTTTTAAACATATAAATTAACTTTTACAGAACACGATAAATTGTCCACAAAAAAATTAACCCAATACTCAAATTTTAAAATGAAAAAAATGGATAGTCAACTAAACAAATTAATTTTTAACTGAAACTATGGGATTCTCAATAGGAATAAGTTAAATTTTCTGTTCAAAAAATTACCTATTGCAAAAAAACTAACTTTCAACAAACCAAAAAAAACTAACTGTCGAACAAATTACTACATTTTTACAGAAAATGTTGAAGAATAAAATGAAATTGTAAATATATAACTGAAGTAGTCGAATTTTAAACCAGAAAGTCTGATTTTTAACTGAAATGATGATCATCTGACTAAAATAGTTCAATTTTTTACACAAAAATAATTTTCAACCAAAAAAATATAATTTTTCAACAATGTGGTTGAAATTTGAACTATATATAAAAATTAACATTTTCAATCAAAAATGGAATAGTGACATTTTTGGCTCAAAAAATTCATTTTAAACCGAACATAAGAGTTTTAACTAGATTAATGTTCGACTAAAATGAAAAATGTTTAGCTGTATAACTTGAAATGTTAATCTTAAAGAAGAATTTCTGAGGGAGAATATTAACTTCTGAAGGGAAAGATAATTTTCTACAAAAAAACACGACTTTTCAACAAAATATGTAAAGTTTCAACGAAATATTTCAAATTTCAAATTAAAAAGCCAATTTTTGCCAAATTGTCGAATTTTGAACCAGAAAAGATCAATTTTCCACTAAAAATTAAACAGTTTAAATTTTGGTTGAAGTAATTGATTTTCAACCAAACTGTTTAATTTTCAGGTATACATGATGAATGTTCAAATAAATAGATGTATTTTAAGCAAAAAGATGCATTTTTGACCATAAAGATTAATTTTCTACAGAAAAGGAAAATTCTCCACGAAGTTCATTCTCAAAGAAATAGTTTAATTCCCAAATTAAATAATCAACGCCCAACTAAATACTTGAATTTTTACCAAAAAAGATGAATTGATTTGTGCAGTTATAATTTTAACCAGAGGTGAATTTTGAATCGAAATAATGCAACTTTAACGAGAAAAATTTTCAACAGATAAGTTTAAATTCCAAACAAGTAGTTGATTTTTTACCACAAAAAGGATGAATTTGCAATGAAACATGTAAACAAGCTTTTCATCATAATTTATCGATATTTCCTTCTTCAGAATACTACTTATACTCTATAGACTGCTTAAAGTACTTTATTTATTTGAAATTAAGAAGAGGGAACTTTAAAATTGCGATGAATTTTGGATTGAAGGTACGACTTTTTTTAAATTCATCTCTTCTAAATCCGAATAATAATTAGTTTAAAAAGTTCACGTTCCAAGTAAAACATTCCCTGTTCCAAGTGAAATTACACTTCTTCGATGAAACTTCCTGCCCTGAAATAAAAACTATAATTACTTTCTGAAATGCCCTGTCCCAATTCAGATAATTGAGGAAAAGAAAATTAAACGTGATAAGCACATTTTTTGTGAAAAAATGAAGATAATTATTCGTTTTGTAGGTTTGGTCTATCATCAATTCGATTATCAAATTTGAGTCAGCTGAAAAAATCTCACAGAGCAAAAAATTTGCAAAACGCTTTTCTTGTAATGAAAAAAGAAGAAATTCTTCCTCTCATGACGTATGGATATATTCAAATATTTTGAGAATCAGATTAAAGGAGCGTTAAATTCTTTAAATCAGAAGATCTTTTTTATTCATAAAAAGAAAGCGGTCATCCCTCGTATTTTTTCGGTAGAATCTTTAATAGTCTAGGTTGAGTCAAGTAAATTCCCGGTCATTTCCCGGTTTCCCGGCCAATATTGATAGAAATATTCAAAAATAAAAGAGAAAATACAAACTCCTATTTCCAGGAAAAACAGGTACGCTTCGAAGGGATAATATAAAACTTCTTTTATTTCATATTCGGTGTGTACAGTTTTTACAAAAGAAACGGAAAACATTTAATAAATCTAAACAGATCGGCGACGCAAGGGTCCGTACTGCCATAATTATACATTATTATTATAATAATACAATACAATATATCGTAATTATAGATATTATAATTATCAAACATGAATCGCAATAATATAAACGCAATTTATCGTGTGTCAGATATATACATTTTCGGTCAGGTATCAGTCTCTGTATAAAAGTCTGTGAGTGTACATTTTGCATTGTGTTCCTTTGTGTGCGTGCGTGGTTTTCGGACCATTTCTTACAGCCTCTTGCATTGAGAAAAAAATCACACTCTATACATCATCATCGATCAAAGTGTCGTTCAAACTTCGCTCCTCACCTTTAACTTTATACTTTTCTCTGGTTAATCTCCTTTTATAACTTTCTATATCAAAAAATTCAAGAAACTAAATTTATAGGAAACGTAGAAAATTGAAAAAAAGGAGAAAAGCTTTATACTAATGAACTTTTAGAAAGTACTGAATGAACGTGATTGATTTCTGTATAAGAAAAAGGAAATTTGTGAAGGTAATACTTCGAAGTCTGAGATCAATACGTGCCTCAATTTTTATTTGTTTATATTTCTTCCATCGCTTTTTCCAATCGATGTTTCTTTCTAAAACTCTGCTTAGAAAATTCTTAAAAAAGAAACATTGATCACTGTGGAAATAACGAAGACGAGTATTTAAATAAATACAGTAGTATGTGCATCGCATGCAGTTGAAAATTAGGGGAGTGAAACTCCGGAATCTAAGCTAGAATATACAGACTCTTCTAATATCCAAAATTCGAGATAACTATCTCGATTGCATAAAAAAGAAAAAAAAGAAAAAAAAATGGAACGGTTTTTATTTTTATAACAGAAAATGTAAAAAAATCAACGATGAAGATATATATAAATATATATAAAACTTTTTTTTTGCGAGGTTCTTTTCATTGTTTCTGATCAATTCTTCGTGCTTGGAAGCACCGAAATTATCTTTAAGGTACTAGTTTGGAAACTTGAGTCTCCCTCTCGGGCTTTTCCCTTTCTCGCTCTTCGGTACTTTTTGCATTTTAGAAGCAAAATTGTCGACGGATTCTGCTAGCCTAGGGACGGCTAGCTTTCTAGTGTTTCAAGCGAGCAAGGCACAGGACCTCTAAGGACTCAACGTGCGAATGCTAGGAGGCACTACTCAACTGTTCCATGCTCTTAACACCTCATCAGCAGCAGCACCAACACGTTAACACTGGAAACGAAAACGTCTAAATGTGCGGCATGAACGGGAGAAAAACAGGATTCGGGAGCGAAAGTTTATTCATTATAATTTTGTACCCGAAATTAATTTTTATTCGAATTTTAATAAGAGTCAAATCGATATTTGACTATCATAAAAAATAGGGAAGATTAGTATTAGTGCACAATCCATACAGGATTTGAAAAGAAGATATTAGTTACTTTCAAATTTTGAGTCATATTCAAAACTCAATTTGCAAAATGTATACAATTTCCGAATATTTGAATACCGAAAAAATCTGGAAAATTTATAATAAGAAAATTTCCTTATGAAGACCAAGCCATAACATATTTTCTAGAAGTTGGTTTTCTCTTATTAGAAATTAATTATCATTCAAATATATCAATTCAAATTTCGACCTAAGAAAATTTGAAGTTTTGAAATTCGGGAAAATCTGTGTAGATGAATTTCTTCAACATATGATATGATTATTCCAAACCTAAAAACCTTTGCAATTTCAAAGCAATAGGAGTTGAAATATTTTATGAATAAAAATTTTCAAAACTGAAGTAGATGTACAAAAGTATTTGCTTTTAAAAAGCATCTAAATCAAATATGCAAGAATATCTTTGATATTCTCCAAATCTTAACTATAATTGAACTCATATTCATAATCTAACAAATATTTCCTCTCACTTCCGAATCCTGATGATATGTCGATTGTCGAAAAGGGTTGACGTAAAAGGAAACATAATACAATAAAATATCTTATTTTTAGGTACGCATGCTTAAATATATTCTACAAAATCACTCGTTAGTAATGAATGACAGAAGGGAAAATATAATGTTAAACAAACGAAAGAATGATTGTGCTCGTGAGATAATTTTTCCTCACTTACAGCCATTGGAAAATAGACGCGCTACCATAAATATAGGCACACGTGCGAATACGAAGGTATTTAGGATGTAATAACAGTGTAACCAACGAATCAGCACAAATTATACACAATTATACCTTATTCTTAATTCTTCACATACAATTTAATTTTATTATTAAACGTTCTACTTGGAAAATATTTTGCATTCCTTGTTCCTCAATGCACTTTATTATCTTCTCTCTACCTCATTTCTCTTCCATATAGAAAATAATCAACTTTTTTCGATAAATATTAGAACCGCAGGAATAGAAAACTTCGCTCCACAAGATCATTTCACGTATTACTAGGACGGAAATTGAAAAAATATCCCTTTTTCGTTCTTGGCTCGACTCCATTTCTTTCATTTCTAATTTTGTATAATTTTGAACGGTATCTTAATTTGGAAAAATTCAAAATCTACCTTATTCTATTCTAAAATAGAAGCTAACTACGAGTTATCCCGAAAAATACTGCTCGCAGGTCTCGTAATTTGAATTTTATGCGAGTAGCCAATTTCGAAGATTATGTTCAAGTGCGCCATGAATTGTGGCGTAAAATTATAATTCCAAGACTCAATTTATTTGGCATCCACTCTGATGTATGGCCCTTGTTAGTTTCTACATACATATAATGGCCGTGGCTACGTGTACCGAAGTTTCGGTACATATAGCCGGATTTTCTCGGTACAAATTTGAGGTACTGCGAAAAGGGCTGTTTGTACCACAATTGCGGTACAAATGCCGGATTTCTTCGGTACACATAGGCACTCCCATACATAATACACTATGTAATTAACTTTCATGACTCTACCTGCATTTCAAAAGCTATAAGGAGGCTGTCACGATTGTTATGATTATAGTTCCTAACTTGTCTCTGCGGAAGAAATGTGAAACTGCGGCGCTGATCGCCTTTCGCCCAATTGTTGATTTGAATATCAAATAAAAATCGAACGATTTCTTCTAATTTTATCAGAATTCATTAACTGTTTTACTTTGAAATTTCCCCGATTAATTACTTTTTTTCACAAAGGAACACAATTTTTCGGAAAGGTAAAAAAATATATCTCTTCCTTATCATTGTCTTATTTCGAGATTCCCAGATCAGGATCAGGGTGGCGATTTTGCGCACGATTTCAAATTTCCGGTCGGTCAATTTTACTCATTTTCCCGGTCAACTTAAAGTAACATATTCATGTTTGTCCAAAACGCGAATATTTATTTTAATTTATGACGTTCATTCTAAACATTCTTTGACACAACAGATCAAATATTGCAAAAATAATTAATTTTGGAAGAATAATACAATTTTCCACAGAACCATATAATTTCTTCACACTAATTGGAATAATTCAACTGACAAAATCAATCAACGATACAAAACTTATTTCCAACAAGATAATTGATTTTTCAGCCAAAGCGATGAACTTACAAACATCATTATGAATCTTCCACTGGAACAGTTAAATTTCAAACCAAGAAGATGAATTTTCAACTAAAATGATGAAAAATTAACTAGAGAACTTCAATTTTCAACCATGAATGCGAATATTTAAACGAGAAGATTGGCTTTCAAATGAAAATATGAATTTTCTACCAAAAAATACAATGTTTTAACGAAATAGTTGAATCGCGAACTGAAAAAATAATTTTTTTCAACCAAGAATGGAGTAACTGTTTTAGTTTGAAAACCCGATTTCAAACCAAACAAGAGAGTTTTTAACTAAACAAATGATTCTCAACTACAACTACGAAATTTTCAATTCGAATAAGTTAAATTTTCAGTTGAAAAAATTGCCTATAACAAAAAAACACTAACTTTCAACAAAAGAAAAAGTAACTTCTAAACAAGTTATCACATTTTTAAACAAAATAATTCTTTTTTTTTAAATTGGCAATTTTCAACTTTAGTGGTTGAATTTCAATCATTAAGACGAATTTTCAACTGAGATAGGTAAGATTGTGACTGGATATCAATTTTCAAACAAAAAATACAATTTTCCAACGAAATGGTGAAATTCCGAAATATGAAAATAATCATCTTTCACCAGGAATGGAAAAGTAACAAGGTAATTCGGCAAACTGATGTTTTAATCAAACATAAGTGTTTTCAACAAGTTCTCGTTCCGACTAAAATGAAAAATATTCAACTGAATAACTTGAATTGTTAACCGTAAAGAAGAATTTTTAAACAAGAGGATTAGCTTTTGAAGAAAAAAATAATTTTCCATCAAAAAATAGATTTCTCAATAAAATCTATGAATTTTCAACGAAACAATTGAATTTTCAATTCCTAAAGACAAATTTTCATCCAAATTATTGAATTTTTAAGCAGAAAAGATTAATTTTACACTCAAAATGAAACAGTTAATTTTTCTGTGGATGAAATTAATTTTCTACCAAACTGATGATTTTTTAGGTAAAATGATGAATTAATCAATTTAGGATGGTAATTTTTCCGATTACTGGTCAAAGAATTATTTTAGAGAAATGAGAAAAAATCTGCTGCGGCCGGGATTTGAACCGGGATCGCCACTATACATGAGTGGGGCTCTTAACCAATTAAGCTACCAGGGCACACGGCAGATATTCTCTCATGTATAGTGGCAATCCCGGTTCAAATCCGAGCCGCGGCAGATTTTTTCTCATTTCTCTCAAATAATTCTTTGACCAGTAATCGGAAAAATTACCATCTTAAATTAATTAATTAATTATCCTGGTCGACAAAATAACATCTTTTATTCTAAAAAATGATGAATCTTTAAGTGGAATGGATGTATTTTATGCGATAAAGGTTATTTTTACGCATAAAGGTCAATGTTCGACAAAAAAGACGAATTTTCCTCGAAATTATAAAATGTTAAACAGTGTGCTACTGATGAGGCCATTTTTGTTGATTTGACACTGTTCTGTCGCAAATTCAAATTCACATGGAAAATTTGCCGAAATGGAATCAGCGCCACAGTTTCACATTTTGCCCACTGAGTCAAGTTGGGAACCAACTGTCTATAGGATACAATGAGTGGCGTGGCATACCCCTGTTTTTGAAGCAGGGTGAAAATTTGTGCTAACCGTTGCTGGCAATATCGGTTACTTGAAAAAGACATTAAGGAAGCTATTTAAACGCACCCAAGACAACATGCCTTTGAAGAGTTGTTCCAATTTCTCTTTGATCTTGGCAATAGTTCAAGTTTTCTTTCTCTTTGGTATACTTCATGTTGTTTGGGCCTTGTCATTAGTGGCGTTAGCATGCAGGGAAGAGATAGAGAGAGCGCGAAGCCTTCATGCCTTGAGACGCGGCTCTAAAGCTTTGTACAGAATAACTTTGGACAGAATAACTATGGACAGAAAATGTTGGAAAAGAAATCGTATGGACATTCATTATTTAGCAACAAAACGGCAGGGTTAAATTGAAAATAAGGATTTTAGAAGACCCTGCATCCTTACTTGTACAAGTTTCATCCTCACCAGGCCTGTCTTGATACGTCTACACAAGCTAAAAAGAACGACCTTTATCAATGGCTTCGACCTTTCCTTATGTCAGAGTGTAATGTATTATGCATCTTTTATTTTGCGATAACCAGTAACTCGCTTGCCTACGTTGGGAAAAAAGGATGGCTCGACTGGAGTCTTGAATCGAATGAGAAATCGGGACAAAAGTTAGTCCCCTCAGCTAATCATTCAGCCTGACAATATGCAGGCAAGCACATTGAGAAACCACCTGCTTTAACGCGAACGACACTTAGAGAGTTTTGCTCAAACTTTACAAACAACGTACAAGAAAAAACTCCTCAGACGGAAGCTACTGACTCGAAATTCGCATTGAGAGCGCTCACGCGGACAAACTGCTTACAGTACTTAGTATATTAACTTTGACGAAGTAAATTGATACTTTTATCGATCAAACTCCCTAGTTTTCTTAGTGCAACTTTTACCCTAAGACTATGATTGATCCCACACTCTCAGAAATTTCCTTTCAACGATAAAGTCGGTCCTCTAAACGTTAGAGTAAGATACTTTAAAAGCAGATTCTTTTCACTCTTAAACGATCTAGTTTAACGCTGAAATGATGTCGTCTGAACTATAAAGTCACGCATTTTCATCTTCAGCAGATGATCTCTTCTACCGTGAAACGATTCTTAGATTAACGCTGAGAGTATGCACATTGATTGTAAAAGGATTGCATTTTAAAAGCATGGTGTTGCTATTCCACGCATGCGCAAATACATGCAACCTTAAGCGATTCGATGCTCCCAAATAGTTTTACGGTAAAAGTACGTCACACTTTATCCGTTGAACTGCATCTCCTATGCGTTAAAGTAGAGTCGCTTATCGTTCAAACGATTGCATTTTAACCGTGAAAGTGTTCCTTTATCGCTGAAAGGAAATTTGTGAGAGTACAGAGATGCAGAAAGACTTTTTTCTAATTCTCAGGTACATCTCATTGTACTCTACATTCCTATATTCCGAAAATCAAAACAGTTGCAAGGGAAATATATAAACAAAAAATATAATTGCACGAGAAGTATGATAAAATAGTCTCTCAGGGGAGGGATCCAAAGGATGGATTTAGGTTCATCTTAATAGTATTTGAATATATTTATAGCATTTATAGTCTTAATTTGTCTGAATTCTGCATCTCTGTGGAGGATCTCAGCAGTTTTGGTAGTACTCAATGTGAATCGAAGATGCGCATAAAGAAGAGGCATATGTATATACAGGTCTCGAGTACAGTTCGTTTCCAATGGGGCAGTAACAAATGGAGTGTGATGTTGAATAATGAAACCACCGCATTGGGAGAAGAAGATATACATATGCTACGTCCTCGGTGAGACGAGATTCTTGAATGAGAAATGTTAGTTTCGATGTTAGATCATCATCCGATGGACGCTAAATCTTTACTCCTTGTTAGGTGACTCTACGCATCCATTAACTGCAAAGGGTGAAACAGGTCTCAAGTTTACCGCAGTTAATTAGTAATTCACTTTAACACCGAGCCTACCATGTTGAGGACGCCAGTAGCAGCACGCGAGGTAGAGAGCCAGTACGATTACCAGTACCTCGATGAAGACCAATCCAGCACAAACGCCAATTATTATCGCTGCGTTATCGGCAATAGCTTCCACCAGAGCTCGGTAACATCCCTGCAATAACATTTTTTATTAGAATTTATTGAAATTTACTTATGTAGGTAAACAATTTATTAAAAGGATAGATTCAATTATCAGGGTGGCGATTCGGCGGACGATTTCAAATTCCTGGTCATTTCCCGGTTCTTCCCGGTCAAGTTTTTCAATTTTCCCGGTCAACTAGAAGTAACATATTTATATTTGTCGTAAAAGGCAATTTTTTTTAAATTCATGTCATTCATTCTAAACATCCTTCAACACAACCGATCAATCATTGCAAAATAAACCAATTTTGAAAAAAATACTCAAATTATCAACAAATTGGATCGGTTGAAGTTACAATTCAAAAAATCGATGTACGATGAAAAAAAACGGAGTCCCAACCAAATAGTTCATTTTTCAACCAAAAAGATGAATGTTCAATATAAAAAGATAAATATTTATTTGGAGCACTTTAAATTTCAACAACGAAAGTGAATATTCAAACACAAAAGAATAATTTTCAAATAGAATGAATAATTTTCTATGAAAAAATACAATTTTTCCACACAATAGTCAAATTTCGAACTCAAAAAAAAATTGTTTCAATCCAAAAATGAAACAGTAACATTTTTAGTTTAAAAAGCCAATTCCAACCAAAGCATAACAATTTTATACTAAAACAAAGAATCTTCTACTGAAGAAGTTGAGTTTCTAAACAGATAAATGAACACTCAAATTTTGAATTGAAAAAATGGATGCTCAACTCAACAAATTAGTTTTTAACTGAAACTATGGAATTTTCAATTGGAATAGGTTGAATTTTCAGTCAAAAAAATTATTTATAACAAAGTCAAAAAAATTATTTATAACAAAGTCAAAAAAATTATTTATAACAAAAAAAACTAACTTTCAACAAAAAGAAACTAACTTTCAAAGTAATAATTAAATTTGTACACAAAATGATGGAGAATCAAATGAAATTATAAATGTTTAAATGAAGCAGTTCAATTTTGAACCAGAAAGACAAAAAATTAATTTTCAATCAGAAAATACTATTTTTCAACAAATTGTTAGAAATTTCTCCTATGAAAATGAAAATCTCTGAACAAAAATGGAAAAGTGACATTTTTGGCTTGAAAAATTAATTTTAAACCAAACATAAGAGTTTTTAACCTGATGAATGTTCGAATTAAATGAAAAATGTTTGACTATATAACTTGAATGGTTAAACGTAAAGAAGAATTTTTGCAGAAGAATATTAACTTCCGAAGAAAAAGATCATTTTCTACCAAAATATCGGAAAAATTGAATTTTTAATTCAAAAGGACAAATTTTCACCGAATTGTCAAATTTTGAACTAGACAAGATCAATTTTCCACTAAAAATGAAAAAGTTTATTTTCTGTTGAAGTAATTAATTTTCAACCAAACTGATGAACTTTCAGGTATAATGATATATCTTCAAATGATTAGATGTATTTATAGCAAAAAGATGAATTTTTAACGATAAAGATTAATTTATTAATAATACTACTTCTACTCCTAAGACTGCTTGAAGTACTTCCTTTATTTAAAATTAAAAAGAGGGGGCTTTGAAATTGTGACAAATTTTGAATTGGATGAACGATTTTTAAACATCCTTCTCTTTTAAATCCGAATTATAATTAGTTGAAAAGAGTCCCGTTCTATGTACCAAATTCCCTGTTCCAAGTCAGATGAATGAAGAAAAGCAAGTGAAACCTGATGAATACTTTTTTTTTTTTAATTTAGGTAACAATTCTTTTTATATGTTTGAGCTATCATCAATTCGTTATCAAATTTGAGTCAGCTAAAAAAATCTGACAAACTCTCAGAGCACGGACTCGCAAAACGTTTTTCTTATAATGGAAAAAATAAAAATTCTTCATCTCATGATGTATGGATATACTTACATATTTTTAGAATAAGATTAGAGAAACGTTACATTCTTTGAACCAAATTATAAAATATCTTTTTGATCTCTCGAAAGAAAGCGGTCATTTCTCGAATTTTTTCGGTACAATTTTTAAGTCTAGGTTCAGTCAAGTAAATTCCCGGTTTTTCAATTGCATTCCCTGATTATACAATCTTATGATAAGCTTATCATTTTCAAATATTGAGATAAAATTCCGGAGTTTTTCTTGTTACCAACAATTTGTTGCGTCATTTCAAGGAATTTAAAATAAGACAGTTATATTAGGAAAAAAGTTAGCTTCAGGATCGTTGATATTTAAAATTGAACAATCTTCAATCATGATTTTTTTTTTGCATAGACCTTCAGAATTGAAAAAGTTTAATTTCGAGTCTTCAGGGATGAAATGTAATTCACATTGAAACTGTCCAAAACTGAATAATATTTTGAAGTAAAAATGCCTCGACTTGGAAAATATATAAATCTTAAACCCCTCAATATTCTACAATTTTAGATTCAGCGCTTTCGAGAACAAAGTCTGAAAAATTTAATGTCAAATCCAAGACACCCAGAGCTGACCTAAAATCCGATCATCAAATTTTATTTTACACCGAACTATTTGAATATTAAAGTTGCAATTAAAGACTTCAAACTTTAACCCCAAATGATTTCAGTGGATGAACAAGACTTTGTTACATTTTATTTTTTTTTTCATTTTCAAACCTAATATTCCAAAAATAGAATAAAGTTGGTTAAACTATAAATTTTCAGGCCCTCCAAAAACGGGAAACTGCGTTTTTTTTTAATCTTCCATAATAAGAAGCTTTACGAAATTTGAAAGCATTTCACTTTGAATGCGTTTATTGTATTTTTAACATTCCGAAGCAGGGTGGCGATTCGGCGGACGATTTCAAATTCCCGGTTCTTCCCGGTCAAGTTTTTCAATTTTTCCGGTCAACTAGAAGTAACATATTATATTTGTCGCAAAACTCCAACCTTTTTTTTTTATTCATGACGTTAATTCTAAACGTCCTTCAACAAAACAGATCAAACAATGCAAAATAAATTGATTTTGAAAAGAATACTCAAATTTTCAACAACAAAAAATCATTTTTTTTACATAAATTGGAACAGTTGAACTTGTAATAAAAAAAATCAACTTACGATAACAAAAGAAAAACGCATTTCCAACCAAATAGTTCATTTTTCAACCGAGAAAACGAATTTTCAAATAAAAAAATATTAAACTGGAGCACTTCAATTTTCAACCATGAAGTGCAATATTCAAACAAGAAGTTTAATTTCCAAATAGAAAGAATAATTTTCGGAAACAAAATACAATGTTTCAACAAAATGGTCGAATTTTGATCCCAAAACATAATTATTTTCCACCAAAAATGGAACAGTAACATATTTAGTCTAAAGAACCAATTCCAAATCAAGCATAAGAGTTCGATACTAAAACAAAGAATGTTCAACTGAAGGAGTTGATTTTTCAAACAGATAAATTAACACTTACTGAAAAAGATAAATTGTCAACGAAAATTTGAATAATCAAATTTTGAATTGAAATAAGGGATGTTTAACTAAACAAATGAATTTTTAACTAAAACTATGAAATTTTGAATTGGAATAAGTTAAATTTTCAGTTCAGAAAAATTACTCATAAAAAAAACAACTTTCAACAAACGAAATAAACTAACGTTCAAACAAATTATTTCACTTTTACGCAAAACGATGAGGAATCAAATGAAATTGTAGATTCTACACTAAAGTAGTTGAATTTTAAAACAGAAAGACGAATTTATAACTAAAATGGTGAAAATTCAACTAGAATAGTTCAATTCTTGACAAAAAATTAATTTTCATGCAAAAAAAAAAAAAGAATTTTCATTAGAATGGTTAAGATTTGAACTATAGAAATGAAAAATTTCGAACAAGAAAGGAAAAGTGACTTTTTCGTCGACTAAAATGAAAAATATTTAAATTTATAACTTGAACTGTTAACCGCAATGAAGAACAAAATGTGTGAAGTTTCAACGAAATAAATGAATTTTTAATTCAACTAGACATATTTTCACCCAATTGTCGAATTTCGAATTAGAAAAGATCAACTTTCTACCAAAAGTGAAACAGTTAAATTTTCAGTTGAAGAAATTGATTTTCAACCAAACTGATGAATTTTCAACGGGCATAGATGTATTTTAAGCAAAAAAGAAATATTTTTGACCATGAAGATTAATTTTTTACAAAAAAGGCAAATTTTCCTCGAAGTACATAATTTCTTAAAGAAAAAGTTTAATTTTCACATTCAAAAATCAATGTTCATCTTGAAACTGGAATTTTCACCAAAAAAATATGAATTGATTTTTAACAGTGGTTACAATTTCAACTAGAGGTGAATAAAAAATTTTGGATTTTCAACAAAAAACTTTAAATTTGAAACAAGTAGTTGATTTTTCAACTAAAAAAGGATGAATTCGTAATGTCAATGTCAATTATCAAATTTGAGTCAGCTAGAAAAATCTCATAGAGCAACAAATGTGCAAAAATTTTTTCTTATAATGGAAAAAAATAAAACTTCTCCCTCTCATGAAGTAAATATATATTTAAATGTTTCAAAAATCGGATTAAAGGAACGTTACATTCTGTAAATCAAATGATAAGATCTCTTCTTGAATCAAAAAAAGAAAGCGGCCATTTCTCGTATGTTTTCGGTAGAATTTTAAATAGTCTAGGTTGAGTCAAGTAAATTCCTGGTTTTTTAATTATAGTCCCGGTTTTTTCCCGGTCATTTACCGGTCTTTCCCGGTCAAGTCACCACCCTGCGAATCGTCTAATTTACGGTTCCCAATTTCGCAGCACCTAAAATTATTAACCTCCTAAAATTCGATCCTCTCTAAAAAAACGTTAACATTTTGTATATTCTAATTTTAATAATGCAGATTCTTTCAGTTATTAAATATTTATGTATTCGCAGAAACCCGGATCCGTAGAATTTTGAATAGTCTAGGTTGACGCAAGTAAATTCCTGGTTTTTAAATTATATTCTCGGTTTTTTTCCGGTCATTTACCGGTCTTTCCCGGTCAAGTCACCACCCTGCGAATCGTCTAATTTACGGTTCCCAATTTCGCAGCACCTAAAATTATTAACCTCCTAAAATTCGATCCTCTCTAAAAAAACGTTAACATTTTGTATATTCTAATTTTAATAATGCAGATTCTTTCAGTTATTAAATATTTATGTATTCGCAGAAACCCGGATCCGTAGAATTTTGAATAGTCTAGGTTGACGCAAGTAAATTCCTGGTTTTTAAATTATATTCTCGGTTTTTTTCCGGTCATTTACCGGTCTTTCCCGGTCAAGTCACCACCCTGCGAATCGTCTAATTTACGGTTCCACATTTCACAGCACCTGAAATTATTTACCTCCTAAAATTCGATCCTCTCTAAAAAAACGTTAACATTTTGTATATTCTAATTTTGATAATGCAGATTCTTTCAGTTATTTAATATTTATGTACTCGCAGAAACCCGGAATCACTTCTTCAACAAGCAAGAAGATTTATAATCTCTCAGGAACTAAGAATATGCCCCACAGTTGCGCAGAAAGATGCGCTCAATTACTCGAGAAATTATGAAATATGGATTTCAAAATCACATACAAAGTACGAGAACAATCTACTACATTACCAATAATCTCAACGGGAATAATCAGACCAAGGTTTGCTGATGCGAATCTGCTTGAATATGCATTATGGAAAGCCGAGGATCTAAGATAAGACGCTCATTGAAAATTAACAAGCTAAAGTTGAACAATTGCCGAACAATTAGTAGCGACGAAAGGTGAAAGTGCTTCTTATAAAGGAAAGTTAAGCTCATGAATTGGTAGGCTTTGGAAAAAGATGCAATTATGATAGTGAATGGGAATATCGAAAATCTAAATTGGAATTCTAAATGCAAAATTTCACGGCTTGAAAATTGGTTTTATCTGAATTTGTTATTCTCGTATTTAAAATCTTTTAAACTAAAACGCTTCAAGAATTCGAGTTTCCAATTTTAAAACTCTTTACATTCAAAAAATTGAAAACCCGTATTTAACAACGATTTAGGAGAATCTTGTTTGAATTGAGATATAAGTAAATCAATAAATAAAGTCTCAATTCAATCAAACGAACTTACCCTCTGATAGTAAGAGTTTCCTTCTGTCGGAATTGCTTGACAACTCGGATCCTGTACCTGACCATTAGGATATTTTTTGCAACAGGCTTCCGGAACTTTGTAATTAGATGTCCAATTGCTAGTACTGAAGTCCAAGTAACTTTCGGCACCACAGCAATGCAGCTGAAATAAAGAAAATGATATTTATTCCCTCCGTTCAACACCCACAAGGGAAATTAAATTAAACAGACAAATTGAGGTCATCTTGACTTGTTGCCTCATAAACAAAAATCTTATTTTATACAGTGAGACATATGAAAACAGAAATATAAATCTATATTCTAGCGGAACTTCTCTCGTTATCTAGAGAATATTAAGAGAAAAGATCCAAGATCGCGTGGAAGAATGTAAAGCCGGAAGATTCACTTGAGCATTAATTTATTCTTTACTCAGACCTAATTTCCTTATTAATTGCGCTGCTGATTTACCTGAGTCATGATTCTGTCCCACGCAAGAGTCACGGTATCCGAATGGCCAGAGTAGTACTTAATAGTCGACTTTACTATATTCTGCGTCTCTTTCTCGGCCTAAAACAATTTTGAAGTATTAGTATTAGAGAACTAAACAATAATCGCTCCGTAAAGGACCAAATCTTATTCAGACCTTCAACATCTAATTTTTCAACTATTTAAATTGAGTGTGAATTGCGAAATTATGCCGAAGAAATGATTTTTTTACTGGTAAACAGGGAGTATTTTAAATAAAATTAGATAATGTTAGCTTGAATTTTTGAGTTTTTGAGATAAAAAAAGAACAATGATAAATAAGATAAATTGAATGAAGTTCATTTTCAGATATTTGAAAATTTGTTTGAATGTTTTTATTGATTTGGAAATACTCAAAATTGAGCTCTTTGCAAGTACCACAGTTTGAAAACCAGAGATCGGGAAAATTGAAATATAAAAACTTTTAAATTTAACTTACTGAATTTACATGATATCCGTAAAACCTGGAATTTCAAATGTTTCCAAACTTTCAGTTTTTCTTACGCAAATCCCAGGCTTTTCTAAACTGATACCACATACGAATATAAAATTTCAATTACATGCTTTTTAATTTTTTTTTTCATGAGAAACCGTACACCTTAAAATGGAAGGTTCACCCAAATTTAAAAGTGCTTATATTAAATAGAAATCTAGGCAAAAATGCTGTCGAATTTTAAAATTACTCATATTTATATGATTTTGAACTTCACACAGAATCTAGAAAGCAATCAGTTTCAAAAGTTCCAAAAAAATTTGTTTGTTGATAGTTTCAGTATGAGATTGTGTTTTAAAAATATACTTACGTCTCCCTTGAGTCCAAATGCGAGGCCAACAACGACACATTCCAATACAAGTACAATCAGAATGAGAATACCATACTGAAATAATACAAAATTAATTATACACAGGGTAAGAGCACCAGTTATTGTCACTGCGCCAGTTATTAGCACCCTCTCTAATTTTCGTTAAATTTTAGGAAAATGCTAACAGTTATCGTATTTTACTGATATTATTTCAATTCTACTATTATTTTTCATTGAACTATAAATACAACTTATACAAAGTAATGTAAAATTTATTTGTAAAATATTAAATTCCATTCAATTCTTAGGTTGTCGAGAATTTATCGGCTTTTCTGCAGAAAATCTTTAGCTAACATTATTTTCAGGGTGGCGATTCGGCGGACGATTTCAAATTCCCGGTTATTTCCCGGTTCTTCACGATCAAGTTTTTCAATTTTCCCGGTCAACTAGAAGTAACATATTTATATTTGTCATTTTTGAAAAAAAACTCTAATTTTCAACAAAAAATATCAACTTACACAAAAATTGGAACAGTTAGACTTACGATTAAAAAAATCAATTTATGACAAAAAAAAAAAAAAACAACAGATGTCCGACAAAATAGTTCAATATTCAACCAATGTGATGAATTTCCAAATAAAATTATGAATCTTCAACGAGAACAATTAAATTTCAGAACAATAACATGAATTTACAACTAAAAAGACAAATATTTAACTGTACCACAGCAAATTCTAACCAAGAAGGTGAATATTCAACAAGAAGATTAATTTCCAAATAGAAAGTATCATTTTCTAAGGAAAAATATAATGTTTCAACCAAATAGTCGAATTTCAAAGTCTACAAATAATTATTTGCAACCAAAAATGGAACAGTAAGATTTTAAGTTAAAAAAAAAAACAATTTAAACCAAGCATAAGTGTTTAATACTAAAAAAAAGAATCTTTAACTGGAAGAGTTGAGTTTTCAAACACCTAAATTGACTTTTACTGAAAAAAGATAAATGGATGTTTAACTACACAAATAGATTTTAAACTGGAACTATGGAATTTGCAATTGAAGAAGGTTAAATTTTCAGTTAACAAAAATTACGGATAACATAAAAAAAACTAACTTCAACAAAAAACATATCTTTCAACAAAGAAAAAAAACTGTCAAAAAAATTATAACATTTTTACACAAAATGATGAAGAATCACGTAAAATTGTAAATATTTAACTGAAGTAGTTGCATTTACCCAGAAAGGCGAATTTTGAACTGAATTGATGAACGTTCTAGCATAGTTCAATTTTTGACAAAAATTGATTTTTAACCAAAAATAAAATTTTTTCAACAGAATGGTTGAAATTTGAACCAGAATAATAAACATTTTCAAACAAAAATGGAATAGTGACAATTTTAGCTTACAAAATTAATTTTAAACCAAACATGAGAGTTTTTAACTTGATGAATGTTTGACGAAAAAGAAAAATGTTTGACTGTATAACTTGAATTGTTAGGCGTGAAGAAGGATTTTTGAATAAGAATTTTTAAAAAGAATATTAACATCTGAAGAAAAAGATAATTTTCTACAAAAAATCGATATTTCAACAAAATATGTGAAGTTGCAACGAAATAATGAAATTTCCAATTAAAAAGACAAATTTTCACCGAATTCTCGAATTCCGAACTAAGAAAGATCAATTTTCCCATAAAAATGAAACAGTTAAATTTTCAGTTTAAATCGATTTTTAATCAGACTGATGAATTTTCAGGTATAATAATGAATCTCCAATTAAATAGATGTATTTTATAAAAAAAAAATGCATTTTAGACCATAAAGTTTAATTTTCTACAAAAAGGCAAATTTTCCACGAAATACATAAATTCTCAAAGAAATAGTTTGATTTTAAAATTCAAGAATCAATGTTCAACTAAATACTTGAATTTTCTACGAAAAAAGATGAATTGATTTTTAACAAAGTAGTTACAATTTTAACTCGGACTTCGAATCGAAATATTACAACTTTAACAAAAAAATTTGATTTTTCAAAGAACAAGTTTGAATTTCAAACAAGTAGTGGATTTTTTAACTCAAAAAGGATGAATTAGCAATAAACAATGTAAACAAGCTTTCTATCATAATTAAGAAATATTTCTTTCTCTGAATACTCCTTCTACTCTAAAGACTGCTTGAAGTACTTTATTTATTTGAAATTAAGAAGAGGGAACTTTAAAATCGCGATGAATTTTGGATTGAAGGTACGACTTTTTTTTAATTCATCTCTTCTAAATCCGAATAATAATTAGTTTAAAAAGTTCACGTTCCATGTGAAAAATTCCCTGTTCCAAATGAAATTTTACTTCTCTGAAACTACCTGCCATAAAATAAAAACTATAATTATTTTCTAAAATTCCCTTTCTCAAGTCATAAATGAGGAAAAGCAAATAAAACGTGATGAATTTTTTTTTTTTTTTGTTTAAATGAAGAAAATAATTATTTCTCTAGGCTTGGGTTATCATCCATTCGATTATCAAATTTGAGTCAGCTGAAAAGTCTCACAGAACAACAAATTTGCAAAACGTTTTTCTCATGATGGAAAAAAAATTCTTCCTCTCAAATATTTTGAGAATCAGATTAAAGGAACGTTACATTCTTTAGATCAAATGATAAGATCTCTTTCTGATTTATAAAACGAAAGCGGTTATTTCTTTTTTTTTTTTTGGTAGAATTTTCAATAGTTAAGGCTTACAATAGTCAAGTGAATTCCTGGGTTTTAATTAAATTCCCGGTCATTTCCCGGTTTTTTCGGGGTCAATAAAATTCCCGGTCTTTTCCAGGTCAAGTCGCCACCCTGATTTTCTAATTTTGTTATAGGAACGTAATAAAAAAGTATGTTTCAGTTTTTGTGGACATTTTAAAGAAATATTTAAAATTCAATAAAAATAAGAATTGAACGTCGGTAATAATTTTTTTATCAATTTTAGGGGAGGTGGTAATACAATCTTTGTTAATACAAAAATGATGGTCTCTAGCTATTGTAACCCCAGTGCCAATAACTAGACCGTGCAATTCTGAAAGGGTTTCATTCGTGGGCACCCCTGTCTCGTCAGCAAAAAGTAAGGTTATGTGACCAAGTTCAAACCGTCAAACACAGCAGGAAAATTTTGTGATGGCACGCAGTATTTTGTACATATTTTTGGCAACCAGGTGTCGAAAATGATGGATCCACAGCAGTAAAATTAGTTATTTAGAAATAATTCACACGAATCATTATCAGGTAGAAAAGTAGAAGTAGCTTTAATGCTACAATACGGAGCTAAAATTCATATGCCGGTAAATGTAACCTCCAAAATTTTATTAGTATAATTTATATAACTCTTCTTTTAACGTACAAGTAGATATTGTTCTTATTTACCAACAAATGGAATTTAATTATCTTCATTCATTGAATTTATTATGATACCAAAAGTTTGTATTCCTTTGCTGAACGAATCATTAAGCAAAATATTAGTTTGGAATTTTACTTTATTTTTCTAATTCAAAGTATGAAATCAGTACCATGTATAAATATATTTTTGTTTAGAATGCCTTACAAAAAAAATTCGTATACTGAGGAAGACATATCGAGAGCTTCAACTGCTGTCATAGATGGTGGCATGTCTACAAAGCAAGCAGCTGCAACAAACATAAATTTACGAATCGAAATAATATTTAATACGTCACCTTATACATTTTTAATAATTTTTCAAATTTTTATTCATTCCAGAGTATTTAGAATTAGATTTTGAGAGCATATATAATTATAACTATTAAGGATATCAAGACATTATGTGTACATCTATTTCCGAAAGTCTGAATTTTCTCTTAAGGTGCCAATAACTGGTGCTCTTACCCTATTTAATACCCTAGAAAAAATTATAACATCTTTCCAAGATGGATAACAAAATGTTCCCATTCAATACAGAAAACGTATAAGGTACCAACAATCTTACATTTTCCTGCATAATGTGATTGATTAGGAGTGAAAAATATAAAGTTAAAATTCATTATTATTCATTATCTGTTATTGTTTGAAGGAACTTACGAAACACAGCAGACAGCGAGATTCAAACATAGCTCCGCAGTATCCTAGAAAACTGACGATGAACGTCAGAGCTCCAGCAGCAATTAAAATGTAGGAGATCAGCTCGATGATGTGGGCATCGGTTTTACTCTGCAAAGAAGAAAAAATGAAGAATCAATTGAATGTTTATGAATTTTCTACTCGTAAATGCAGATTTCAGAAATTTTATATTTAAACATGCCTAGATTTTACAAACTTTGACAATTTTTGATTCAATCATTTTCAATATTAATATAATTCAAAATGTTATCTCTTTCAAATCTGAATAGTTATTTACGTATTTTAGACTTGTAAATTTAAATGCTGCTACTTTACAAACTATGATTTTGTGTTTGAAACCCTAACTTTTGGTAACTAAGTTTTTTTTAAACTTAACTCCTTTGATGCTTCAAAGTTTAGGGTGTCTGCGATCAGGCAATTTAAAATATCCAGATTTTTCCCCTTTAGTCTTCCAAAGGTCAATGTTTTCTTAAAATATGAATCAGATTTCCCTCTCTATGATACTTGGATAATAAAAAGAGACGCTACACACCCTGAAATTCGGAAAATCTGCAATACTAATTCCTTCGAAACTTGAAAGTCTCCGAATTTCCGGATGTTTATAAATTTTGTAAGGCATTAAAAATACTCCTTAATATTTTTCCTATATTTATTTACAGGTAATTTAAGAACTGGGAGGATCATAATTAGAATAATAGTCAAAGCGAATATCAGAAACGAAATATCCCAGGGAATATTTGGGGAAATGAACGAGCTTTGCTCCTATGGGGGTTCCTCATGGTTTCCCATCAAGTCTTCCGGATTTCCCCAGATAAGATTTCCATTCGAAGAAATATCAAGAGCTTTGATTTAGCGTTTCAGGATTTTCCCCTCATTCTCGCAAATTTCATGCTGGCACCACCTGCAGAGTAAGCCGAAAGACAATAGCGAAGATCAAAGTCGGCAGACAAAAGCGAAAAGCAAAGAACAAAAGAAGAAATAAGAGGAATGTCTCGGCCAGACCTGAGCAAATTGTAAGGTAGATCTGGTCGATAAATTGGAGGAACTTGAAAGCGACTGTAATCACGCAATGCAAGTGTAAAGTCGTCTCGAGAGTCGTACAAAAAAAAATAGGAATCTTACTTTCTATAAACCAACCCAACTTGTCTTCCTCATTCTTCGTCATTCAAATGAACGATTTTTTAGGAAGAAGCTTTCCAAGATTTTGAGATTCAAATACTTCGTTAACCAGATAGTTTCAAATCTGTGAGCATCGATTTATTTACAAAAGGAGTATTTTTATTTGGAACTACCAAGAGAGACGAAAGGAGGGCTGTCGGCAACTCCATCAGGTCCGTCAGGTGGTGGTAGGGTCCCTAATA
>WSXT02236190.1:0-15922 GCA_011762715.2 Neuroterus valhalla
TTAGGCAAAACGAGAATATCCAGAACAAAAGAATAAGAGAGTAGAAGTCAATATTGGAAATTATTTTTTAATTGACTTGTTAGTCGAAAAGTTATTTTCAGAAGAGGATGGATCCTTTGGTTCAGTTTTAATTATAGCTGCTAATAATAAATAACTCCTTTTTATTCAATTGCTTTTTTTCAGATGGAGAAGAAAGACAACTTCTACCCAAAAATATGGATTTTTAACAAGAATGTATGATTCCTGACCGGAAAAAAAAATTTTACAAAATAGTTGAATTTTTGAAAAATTATAAAACTTTTTACAGAAGGGTGAATCTTTTAGAAGATAATTTCAAACCGAAAAATCGAGTAACAAATAATATTTTATACAAAAAACGGAATTTTGAACTAAGAAAATTTGATAGGAGAGGACAAATTTTCTATAAGTGAGTTGAATTTTCAAACGAGTATCTGGTTTCCAAACAATAGACTTTTGTCTAACCAGCAAAGTTGAATTTTCAATTCTTAAGGAACAAATTTTTTCAAAACAGTTGTAGTTGGACATGAGAGATAACTTTGACAAGATAGTTTAATTCTCGACAGAAAATATCAAACTTTCAGGAAGGATAAATAACAGATGAATTTTTGAAAAGATAGTCGAATTTTTGACCCATTAGTAGAATTTCTAACGTACGAAGATTATTTTCAACCAAAAATTCAAATCTCCAATCAAAGGAGAATGATATTCAACAACGAAAAATTGCATCATCAACCGAGCATTTGAATTCTTCAGCTAAAAAACAACAAATTTTTGAAAGCCAATTTACTTTCGAACAATTGAGTGGAATTTTCGGAAAAATAGTCGAATTTACAACGGAGAAAGATTATTATTGAACTGAATACAGTTGCATCAACACATGAACGGAAAAGTTAGTTTTGGATCAAGGAAGGTAAATTTTCATAAACTTTTCAAGATAGCTACTTCTTTTCTGAGAGAAGGTAATAAAAATATTCGAATTGGAAATGCCCTTTGAACTTTAGATATTATATTACATTTACCAACAGTAAGGGTAAATGGACAACTGAGTGATTGGTTTTATATAAGGAAGGCGTTAAGCAAGGATACATTATGTTCTTATGGATAATTTATCTATTTTATTTTTAGACTTCATTTTTACTTTTTCTCCATTTCAATCTCATTATTTTGAACGAGACTTCTAAATTTCGTGCCAGAAAGACACCAGATAGTTCCTTCCCAAACAACCATAGGGTGCACTCGAATATTCAGTCAGAACAATTGATCGTCTAGATAGCATAACGCGTTGCTGCGAGCCAAGTTGATTGGACAAAACTTAGTTGAAGAAAATTATTCTAATCAACTCGGCTCATAGCAACGCGTTATCCCCTCTCTTGCCTACTAGACTGACTAGGTTCACGCGCTAAGGCCCTTATGCTACCCGGACGCTCCATTGTAAATTTACTAAATAAATTTAATCATTAGAGTTATCCAAATTTATTACATTATAATTGTGTTCGAAGTATCACTGTGTCATCAGCTTGTTCGGTAGAGTATCAGGGTAAGAAGCAACACTGGAGTCAAGGTCAATAATGATGACCTTCAATTACACGAAACACAACAATATAAGGTCAAATTAACATTGCTATCAATCATTAAAAATATTGAACATCAGTGACAATTAAAGTAACATGAATTGCACGTCCGATTTTACAAGCGAAGATGAGTGGCGTTACACCAACTTCATAATTGTATATTAACAAGAAACATCTAGCAATATCATGCGAGTAAAAGACTTATTATCGTGAACGGGATTTTATCGCCATATGTGATCAAAAAGTCTATTCCGTAGAATGCGGCACACACCAATACCTACAGGCTTGTGTCGGACGACCAGCATGCCGCCATCTTGACGACGTGACCCTTGCGAGGTCCTTGCGAATAATCGGATTTTCGGAATAAATTATAGTTTTTAGGATTGACTCCAGTCCGGGTAGACTGAGCCCTTGACATTTTCAGTCACGAAACAATCAAACTGAAGAGGAAGAAGAGCACTCGACTGTTAGCCTCCTCTTCCCTCGGATCGAACCTCGTCCGGACATTTTCCCGATTATTCCTCAAGTCAAATAGATTTTCAGAGACAATTGTAGATTGACCACGCGGTCTTGAACGTCGAACAACGAATGCTAACATGGCGGCTGTTCGTTGCTCCCACCGGGAAGGAACCCCTTCTAAGGACCCTCTAGAGAAGGACGCGACAATCTACCAGTAATCACGGATCGGTGGAGAGGCAATCCGGGATTGGATCCCCACCATAACCGGTCGGACGGTTATGGTGGGGATGTAGATACACGTTACACGTTCACTCGGCGTATCTTATTCTCCGAATGTATCGAGTTTTACAATATTCAAACGGAGCGCGCGCTTAAGTGGTATGACGACTTCCTATCCCGGATCGTAGCTGGAGGCTAATGGTGGGGGAAGATTGTCACTTTCTTCACTCGAAGGTCCTTAACCCCTATCATGACACGCGAGGTAGAAAAGAAGGATCGCCGGAGATGCGGAAGCGTGCCGACAGCGGCCATCGCCGTGCCCTTTCCTATACCTAACTCTCGAATGCCGGTGAAATATAATCCGTCAAATACAATCAAAGTGAATTCTTGGAATGGATAGTTATTCCCGGATATTCTTGAAAGCGGGGAAGTCTCTTCCGCCCGCTTATCCGGGATCCTTGAACATCTTGATGCTAAACCTGCCTTCCTCTGGACCAGCACCTAACCTGTATAATTTGCGTGAGAGGTGTGTCATCCCCCCATCGTCTTAAGTCGAACATGAAATACAGATGAAGGAAACAAGGAATAAGTATGAGTTGAGAAATTGATTAACACGAGCTCCGTTGTCTGGCAAGTATCTTGGTCCTTCGTGGAACCGCATCCTAACCTCAACTATTTTTGAATGATATCCATCTCCTTCTAGTTCACATTAAAAATAACTGCGATCCGAAGACATTTAAATATGATTCAAATCAACCCAAGTATCTTAGAGTAGAAGTATCTAGCTCATTAGGCCAGGGGGTTCCAACTCCGGCGAAATCATGCTAGAGTTCCTTCTCCCCTCCTTTCTCCACCTCTCTCCCACACCTCACAGCTGCTCACAGGTAGCCCATATCATGTGGGAGTAGAGTACGGTGGTGGGGCGATGCAGTACAGAGTTGGGCAGTGGTGGGACGGTGGAGTAAGGAGGAGTAGCTAGTTCAACGGGAGGGCGCCACTAAAATTTTGTGTTACACGTAGCCTTATGAGAGTTGGAACCCTCTGCATTAGGCCATCACTGACTACTCTAGCTACTCGCAGTCAGCCCTATAGTTGATTCATTGTTCAATGTTAATTTCCCCAAGGGAATTTACTCTAGTTTTAGATAATTTTATATTATTTTGTGCGGATATTCGAATACCCTGCTACAATACATAAACAAACTTCTAAGAATGGCACTCTTTGAACGAGGAGGTGTTGATCTCGGGAGTGTGGAACTGCGTGGACTTGCGTTTGCAGCTGATGAAATCGTTACGGCAGAATCAGGTGATGATTTGCAAAGGTTGAAGAGAAGACTGGGTATCAGCACGAAGAATATGAGTCTTGAGATCAACGTCCAAATTGTTTGTACTTCTTTAACAACAACAAAATTAGCGGCAGTGCACGACTTATCACCACAAGTAGGAACGTAACAAATAAGGCTAAAACTGCGACGCATAATTCTGTCCTTGCACCTTCTACGATTGACATGCAATGCCTGCGAAACATGTGCGTAAAACGCTAATGGACGAAGTAAGTAATAAGTGGGTCCTCAAGTAATGTGGTGCAGGGGAATCATTGTTTGACAAGGGTAGACGAAATTCCCTTTGTTGTTTTGGCCATGTCAAGGAAATGAATAAGGAATGATTAACAAAACAAGTGTACTTGGGTAAGGTGAGTTGTAGGGTAGAGAGGTAAACCAAAAAAAGAAATGGTTGGGATGTGTGAATGGGACTCTCGAAAGAAAAGGAATAAAAAGTCACAGAAGCACAAGAGCTTGCATGAAGAGGTGTACGGATGTGTATGGGACGAACATGGTATTTGAATGAACACAATGACTTCTGGATCGATCTGAAAATCATTCCTTCTATCTCCTCCTGTACATACCTATTTCAAAGTCTCCATATCATTTCCTTGACCATCCTGACCCTCAGGAGTACGCCATAACTATAATATGGTTCCTATGTGGTTGGTATGGGATTCTATATCGTTTGAGTAGTCAGATGTAGGATAAAGAAGAGAACAAATTAGAATGCAGGAGGGGGGCGTCGGGATTAATTTTTGCTCGAAAGCATGTATGCTTGCTGAAGGCTTGGGAGGGGAGTGGGAGTTGGAAACACTGAAAAGGTTACGCAGGCCTTGCCCGACAGCATGTATGCACGCTGAAGGGCAGACAGCAAGCATGCTCGCTATCGGAGGGGAAGGTTTTGTCTGGTTTGATAGCATGCATGCACATTGTCAGGTTGGGGGAGGAAAGCGGGAGCTGGAAACACTGAGGGGTTACTCAGACCTTCTTTGACAGCATGTATGCACGCTGGAGGGCAGATAGCATGTGTGCACGCTGTCGGAGGGGGAGGTTTTGTCTGGTTTGATAGCATGCATGTACACTAACGGGTTGAGGGAGGAGAGTGGGAGTTGGAAATACTGAGAGGTTACCTAGGCCTTCCCCGACAGCATGCATGCACGCTGGAAGGTAGATAGCATGTATGCACGCTGGGCCCTACGCTTTATTCGACTCTCCTCTTCACCACGGTTCTGACGCTCCGTTGGATTGCATAAAGTATTCCTTCCTTATCCTGCCATGTACATACTACCTGCAGGTGTGTTCATGGTACAGTTAGGGAAGCTACCTTTCTGTCCGGTGATCGACAGGTTGTACATACAAGACTTAGTTTTACTTATAAAGTTCATGTTTTAAAGGCTAGTGTAGTTGTAAACGGAATAAATAAGTGTTGTATGTGAGAGGGTTTGTTTTGATTGAATTAAATAGATAGAATCTCACTCTATGCGTGTCGCGTATAACAACAAGAATCAAACAAGTAACGCTCTCTTAGAAGGAATTTCGCTTCACAGTATGATAATATTAGGTCCAATGCTTTCTCGATGTGTCATCAAATTGAGAGGAGATATTTCGAGTTTCAATCGTATACGAAGTTACGAATTTCGACGAAGTTTCGTAAACATTGCAGTGTACTTTATTGGGGCTAACCTGAAACTAGGGCTTCAGGTTATGATGTTCTTATATAGACTATCTGCGATGCCTCTGGTTGTAGAGAGAATCTTTTTTAGGAAACCTGTGGGGTGCAAAATTTGAATCGAATTGGTATTTAATCCATTGTCAGTATCGATGCGGATGGGGTGATTTAGGATCTTGATTGCTTCCCCATGTGTTTTTTAGAAGTTTTCCTATTTTTACAGGTGGTTTGAATATGATTTGATTGTTGAGCTTCAATCCTTCCTATTTATTCTGTAATACCTTGGTTGTAGGGTAAGATGATTGTCGTTTTCTTCTTTCTTCGTAAAATTGAAGAATCCTTGTGAGTTCCGACGAAGTATTTCTCTTAACGAAATTACCAATCATATCCTTTGCAAACTTTTCCTCTGATCGTTTGCCATTTATAGAACACTGTTTGAACATTTCCGACTTCACTTTCAATAATAAATTCTACAAAGAAACCTGAGAAGCAGCAATGGGATCCCCAATTTCACATGTAATAGGTATCATGTTTATAGAACATCTGGAATATAAAATCTCCAGCCAATCAGAGCTCACGCCAGAATTCCGGTGCCGTTACGTTGACAATAATTTGTAATCTGGAGACATTAACTGGATGAACTATACTACTTTTCCGATTTCATAAACCGATTACATCCTCACATATGGTTCACCATGTAAATTGAACAAAACAGGAAATTGTTTTTCTTGAGCGTTCCAGTTTACAGAAGATCTGACAACACATCAGGACTACCCCCATTATCCACCCCAAACCCAGTCAGTCATCAACTCCCTTGTTCACAGGGCTGTCTCTATAACAGACGAAGAAAATATACAAGAGAAACAATAATACGTTAAACAAACCCTAATGCGAAACAACTACACAAACAAACAAATTGATCAAGCATTTAGGAAATACACTAGAAAAAACAATTCAACACAACCAACTAAAGAAAGAGAGAGAAAAGCGACCACCGTCCTCTCCTACATGCAAAGTATAACAGAATAAATAGGAATGATTATCAACAAACACAACATTCAAACCATATTCGGACCACCTGCGAATAAAGGGCAACTTTCGAACAACCCTAAAGACAGAAAGGTACCTTTTACTGAGTCACGTGCCATAAATTATCGATTATTTTTACAAATACTCACTTCTGCACAGAATCAGATATCAAGTTAAAATTTCGGGAGCCTTAAAAAGAATAAACTAAGTTTGTACACGTAAAAAATGTAAACGGTGTTCATGGAATTTGGGAAATGCTGAAAGGTTTTCAAAAAGTATCCAGATAATTGAAGTGCTTCACATAACAGATACATAAATTTAGGTTTGATTTCATTATTTGCGCGTTATAACAGGTACACGTAGATTCTAAAACCAAAGAAGCATTTTTAGTTTTTGTCTAAATAATGGAATTAAACTAATTCATAAATTTTTCAAATCAAAAAGCCACCAAATATATATCATATGATTGGTCACGTGGCAGACTAACATATATTTCCTTAAGTTGAATCATTAATATATTTTTGCACCAGCAAATTTTCCTTCCACGATTATTTCGTAGAACTCGTCATCCAAACAATCCTCACTCGATATTGGTACAATCTCTTTGGCGATTCCTCTATTTATGCGTACTTTAACTCTTCCATAGGCATTCGTAAGATTTTCTAAAGGAGCCATTAATGGGCACAAACGTGATGTCATGATTAGCCCAATTATGTACTCTCTCTTATTATCTGTTAGTACCTTATAAGTGTTTCCCAATAATAATGAGTAAATTGGAAAGGGATGTAGATAAAGTTGGTAATGATAAATATAAAGTTTGATTGGATCACCATGAACTGCGCTTTCCTTGACTTGCCAAGCTAATTCTGCAAAAAAAATATTATGTCATCATTATTTTCCGTTTGAAAGAAAATAATTACTGACTACACCATGAAAAGATCAATATTGGCCAAGAAATTCGTCATCTACATTATTATTATTTGCCACTTACAATCTTCTGAATTATCACTTGCATTATAATTACTTTTGGTGTTACTTTCCCCATTTAAGGGAAAAAAGGAAACAAATTCAAACAGAGTAAGATAATCAATTACATTACTGCGGACTAGAAAATCACTACAGAAAGTTTCATGATCCACACAGTAAAAGAATGTTCAGATTGATACAGAAATCATTGTAATTTTGATATGCAACGAAAATGTGGAAGTGCACTTGTCACCAATATTCATATTTGTTGACAACCTGGTAAGTCCAGCGGTACCAAGAGTCCAGATAATGCAGTTCCAAACTGAGTTTTTGGGACATATTGTTAGGAACGGTATGCTTTGTCTATCACCGGGAGAAATCAAGGCTGTCAAGAAGTTCCCTGAACCCGAGTACGTCAAGGACATTCAGAGTTTCCTTGGGCTCAATGGCTATTCCCGCAAGTACGTCAAAGACTACGCGTTCATTTTCAGACCTTTGACAGACGTGCTACAGAAAGACGAACCATTTCGTTTTGGAGGAGAAGTGGTGGAAGCATTCCAAAAATTGAAGGAAATCCTATCAAAAGAACCAGTTCGATCAATTTTCATTTGGAGTATGAAACGGAACTCCATATCGATGCAAGTAGAGAAGGTGTTAGAGACATTCAAATACGCTATTGAACATCGATCAGGCAATAGGATAAAAAATGTGGATGCCCTAAGTCGTTAGCCAGTTACGTATGCTATAGTGCAGGACATCGTTACACAGATAAAAAGGGCTTGAGACAACGACAACGAAGTCAGCTTGATTTTGCAAATCCTGAAGACGCAGCTCAACCGAGAACATTTTGTGCAGAATGGTCTCCTTCATTCCGAGCAGTGAGGCCGAGAAGTGCTAGCTGCTCCTGAGTCGATGCAGAGTGGGGAACAAAAAAACCCGGTGAGGAACGAGGTTAATCGCACCCTGTTTATAATTAATCTTTTGCTGCTGGCTTACGTCAGAGTCGAGATTAGATGCGATTTGCAGCTGTGGTGACGCGGTGTTTTTTGTCCTTGACAGGTTCTCTCTAGTTTTGAGTTTTCCTGTATCAACCGGTAAGAGTGGGGAGGCTGGCGTTCCTGGGCTCTCCCACCAAGGACTGGACTATACTCTCCTGCACTTCGTTGCATCTAGGCCCTTGCACTGACCAGTGATTCTTCGTTGCCTCCTGCGAGCAGATAGAACTTGTCTCTCCATCACAGACTGACCTTGCAGGCAGACGGATCATCTACTTGGACCAGCATTGCACAAGTTACACGCTTCGACAGTATTAGTTCTGCCTCCGACCTATAAGCTGTTCTTCATCGGCGCTCTGTGGCAGGCAACAAAGGTTCCGAGCTCTGCTGCTTTCTTGAAGCTTCCGTTAGTACTGCTGGCTTTCAACCAGTTTGAACAGGGTGTCTTTTCTCATCAAATGTTTTCACGACTTGATCATCTTCAGTGTTGTGGAGGTGACGAGTCGGATGCCGTATTCCCTCCGGTTGCGTCGGGATCGATTGTTCTGGGAGAGCCATCGTGGTCGAAGCTTCCGGAAGCTACATTTGCTCTAATTTTCCGGGGTGAGTCCCAACATTTTATGGGTCTAATGAGGCATGAGAGTTTCTTTCTTTGTATTTAAGGATGATGTTCTCTAGTTGACTGATTGTTCTTATTGTTGATTCGAGAAGCGTCCTTTCCTTGCCGACCCACGCCAATCCGAAGTTATTTTTTCAACACACCCTTTGACGAAGGATAGCGTGCTGCTGCATACATATTACTCGGACCACAAAATGTCATAACGGTAATCCATCCTCAATTGTCTCAGATTAAAGTTCAGCTTTCACCGCAGACAAGTTTCATTCATTTTGCGAAGGGAAAGGAATTAAGCATCTAACCGTAACGACAGGACATCCACAAGCAAATGGTCAAGTAGGGAGGTTAAATAGGACCATAATTCCAGTCCTAAAGAAACTATCAATGGATGATCCAGCCAGGTGGTATCGTCATATCGAACGCCTCCAGCTTGTATTGAATTCGACATTCCAGAAAAGCATTAGCATGACTCCTTGAATTTCTCTCTGGAGTTCCCATGCCAGCGGAAGGCTATTCGATGTTGAAGCAACATTCGGAAAAAGAGATCCAAACAGGTTTCGAAGAAAATCAGGAAAATCTCCAGAAGAGGGCGAAGGAGCAAATAAGGAAGGTCCAAGAGAAGAATCGTCACAGTAAAGGCCAATTCAGACTAGCCGTTCTCAGTTGCGATTCGCCGGTCTGGTTCGTTTCTTGGTTGACCAATGCAGCTCACATTTTGCCGATCATGCCTAACGATTGTCATTCTCACGCATTCGCGGTTTATAGATCAAAGTCTTCCAGACACAGCTCGAAGAACAGCTGATAGGCCTCGTGGCTTCAGCGAGCGCTGTCATTGGCTACGGTTGCAAACGGCACGGTTAAAATTAGTATCGAACCTAAAGCTCGAACTGAACCGAAACCGGGACCGAGTACGCGCTAATTGTCCGAGAGTCAAAGCGGACCAGCGAACCGCAACCGAGAACGGCTAGTCTGAATTCGCCGTGAGTCGGCGTGAGGCTACGCAGTACAAGGAAAGAGATCTGGTCGCGTCAAACGCGCTCAGTGAGGATCGAGTAGGAAAATGAAAGTGAAGAAATACAAGTACTTGTGCGTAATATATAAAGCCACGGTGAGAGGCATTAGACAAGAAAGACTGTCTAATGCCACTTATTATCAACGCAAATAGAAACATTCCAAAAGCAATCTCCAACATTATGCAAAATGGTAAATTAAAAATTCAATACAACAACAAAATAAATATAAATTTATATTTTAAGGGAATATTAAAAAAGATTGAAAGAAATATACTTCAATTTAAATAATAGACAAGCTATAGGTATTATTCAAATTACCAAAAGATTGTAAAATCGCCAAAACGAAACACAGGATCCTGGGCACGGTCTTCATCATCATGAGACTGAGAGAAAATATTTGAGTTGTAAGTGTAATAGATGATGTTTACCTATAAGTAAAATTCTATATAGTGCTTTGGTATGGATTTCACAAATCCTTATCTAAAATCACGCAACGGAATAACTGTTTTACTCGAAAAACACGATAAGTCATATCTTTCGATTGAAGAAAAGAAAATGGTAATTTTATGTACAACTGTACATAGTATGCCACTTACCAATCATTTATTAGAAAACCAGATTATATCCAACCACACAGGAAATCCCGTCCCTTTTTCATTACATAAAGTGAATAAACATTCGGCATCTTTGACCTGGCTAGCAGAGCTTGTCCTCAGGTTGTGGATAAAGGGGCCCTATGCTGAGGGTTTCGGCTAAATACGCTGAAACAACTGAATAGGCAGTCGCAGTTAATACCAAGGATGGTATTGAGGAAGAAACTCGCCAGTTAAGGCGTGAACAACCGTGCTGAAGGCTGCGTGTCGCCAGGGATTGATGTCTGAAACGGCGTCTCTAGGATACCAGGTCGCCTCCTAGAGTATTCAGACCATACCCTCGAATGCGAGGCTCTGTGTGGATGAACCCTATACTTACCCAGCTACTCGTAGGACTCAAAACAAAGTCTGGTTTCTTCAAAAAGAGTAGTTTCGAGGATATGTTCGTTGGGAAGAAGTGGTCAAAGAGTAGGCCGTAGGTCATAAGTCGGAAATGTGAATCGCGAAGGACACTTACAGAAAATACGTTTGCGAGTCGAATCAGGTCACAACGAGGTGAAATAAAGTATATACAGCAGGGAAAAGTTTTGTTTACCTAAGGAAAACATGTTCTTGGAGATAGGAAATAGACTGAAAGAAGTGGCTGAAATGATGAGAGACAGAGACATCTCTGTTGACTTATCAGGACCGTATTATATGGATTTTGTAGGTAGGATCACGCCAGAACTGAACAAGAGAGCCTAGGCTCAATAGGAGAGGAGATCAGCATACAAGTTTCATAAAGAGAAACAGACGACAGTTTGAGCCCGGGAAAGTAACGCAACCGCCATCCGAGGCAGGACTAGAGATCCCACCGTGAGTCCCCTAGAAGCAGGCATGGCAAGATCAGTGCCAAAGAAGATGAGGACTCGAGTGCAGGTGCACGTAATTGCAGCCACGAACTTCTTGAATAAGCAGAAGCCTGTTCATGGGCCACTAGAGAAGGAGAGCCAGGAGCGATTCCGGCCTGAGGCAGCTTTGGTAAAGCCAGCAAAGATTTCGAGCTACTCTCAGGTCCTCAGGAACATAAAGAAGAAGATCAAGCCAAAGACCCTTGGTTTGAAAATCGAGGGTGTCCGGCAAACCAGGGACTGCAGAAGCATCTTATAAAGGCAAGAAATGAAGCAGAAGATACGGCGAAATTGACCTTTGCTATCGAGGAGGCTGTCGGCAGTGAGAGCCACTTGCGTGAGTTCGTTTCCCGCGTCAATGTCAAGATACTCTACCTGGATATGAAGACAGGTAATGAGAATGTTGAAGAGGCATTGAGGAGGCGTTTAAAGAAACAAATAACAGTGGCGGCGAAGGTCAGAAACAGGGTATGCACCAGAGTAAGGTTTCTCTAACGGTGTCTTCTGATACGAGCCGTCTTACAGTGTATCTAGAATTTTACCTACATGCGGGCATCTATGGGAACTGAATAATTTTTCCCCTAGCTATTCCTGGAATGACCATAAATTAAAAAAATATATATAAAAAAATGTATGCAAGGTAGTCTCCAATGACACCATTCATGAAAACTTCTCCTTCCAGTAAGATAGAAAACAATGGAGGGCTTAAGTCTCTTTTGAAACAACAAGGGGCCGAAACGGGTCCAAAAGGCTCCTTGGGATGAAAGTACTGTGATTCTATCAGAGGGACGTGGCAACGACATCAACTCTTGTTTAAGGATAAAATAGCCTCTTAACTAGGGACTCCTAAACGGCTCTGATCTGTCGGCACCAAACCTGAACAGGACAGGAAGCTTGGAGGGTAAAGGTTTTCTACATAGGTAACTTATATATTCTTTCCCTTCAAGACCACCTGCACTTGAATATTATTTCTGTTGATATTACCTGGGTATCATCCTGAGGTTTGCCTTTGGACGATCCGCAGAAAAACTGTGGCTTTTGAACGAACAGCGTTAACTCCTAGAATTTGTATTTGATCTTTTTGGCCTCCTTAATCAGGCGTACTACGGTGAAACAAAAAGCTTTCGCGGTGATTCAAAAACCGTGGTGCTGCAAGGTAGAGGTTCAGAGTATATGTCAGGAATATGACTTGATAATCTGCTAATGAGCTGACTATAATGGCTCACCAAGGTATTGTATCAAAGAACTGTTAGCGATCAAAATCGAAAACAAAATACAAGGTAGACGTCAGCCCATGGTGATGTGTTTAGCATACCTGCCATTGCATTTTCTAGACCAGGGGGGTGACACGAATTTCGCTTTTGCATTGGAAGCGCGTGTCAGTTTTGTGAAGAGCGGCGAGTCGTGAAACATTGGCGCCACCTCTGCCACGCCCGGTCTTCCCGCTGTCTGTTATTGTTTTGCATATGACAGCTCGTGAAAAACCATAATTCTATCGTATATTTGCCATTTTTGATTGATTAACGGATATATTTGCAATAAAAATGGGAGGGCATCGATGTATAGCTCCGAACTGTCGATCAGGGTACGACTCAACCCGCTCAAACGGAGTAAGAAAAGTATTTTTCTCCGTTCCGAAAAATGATGTTGAACGTTAGCAACATGCGATTCGAGACAAAAAGGATTTCATTGTTAAACCTGGACATGTTGTGTGTGAAAATCACTTTTTTAAGGATGCAATAATTTGAAAAAAATAAGTTTTAGCTCATGGTGGATCGGTGATGGCAGTAAGTATTATGATTTGTTTACACCTTTACACCGACGTCCTTTAACCTAAAATAATCGAATGGCTATGACCGTTTTATGACTATATGGATTTTTGAATTTTGATATTCTTCTTATTGCCGAAAATTAAGAATGTTGTGATCATTGTGACAGTGTATAAATTGTTAAATTATAGTTTTAATAGTTTGAAATTTTTTTGGAATATTTAAAGACCCTTGCTTTCCTCGAGAAAAATGTACAAGTATGTTAATGACAGTTTCGAATTGAGCTAAGTTTTGAAATTTATCTACAATTACATTTATTTATTATTGAGTTCGAGTATTGAAATAATTTTTGATTGTAAAATAATGATTTTTTGCAATCAGGATTGTGCTAGAAACCCAAATTAAAGCCGAGGGTTTTCTATCTCAATTCCCAAACTGCCCTGAGTTTGACTGGATTCTCAATGATTTGCAGAGTAATACAGTATTTTCATTCCCATGTTCTACGCATGCAAGCGATGTTTTAGCCTTCATAATTATATCATATTTACAGGTTCTATTGAGAGAATTTGTCAAACGAACAATGTCGGATGTCCAAAAGGATAATTTTGCGAAAAAGAAAGTGGCAAAGTTTTGTAAAACGTAGTTCTGCTCAATGGTGTGACTTTACTAATTTATTATGTTGTGCCCACATATTAATTGCTATACTTTTATTACAGAATATGTATTTGTGAATAATTTAAATATATATGATTATTTAAATAAACCAATGTGGCATTTATTACTCACATATACACTCCTACTGTCTCACCTTCGGATCTTTCAGATCCATTATTTGGAAAAATGTATATCTTCACATGTTGATTGAATTTCCAAATAAATAAATTACCAGAAGTGCAGTTAAGTTAATAACTTTAACACATACAATCTTTCCAGCCGTTTAACGATTAATAGGTACAATATACTCAATTCAAAAATTATTACTTTAATGATTTCTTGTTTTTTGCATCGTCATATAATAGTACATTAAGATCATACACGTCATCAAAGTTTCATTTATAAGAATGAAAAAATAATTTTATATTATTATTATTTCAGGATATTAGGTTTATTTATTTTGAACTTTAGATACTCAATCTTTATAGTTTACATTTTACTAACTTCAAAATTTAAAACCTTAAAAACCAACATTTCCATCGTATGTAAGATATATTTTTCGATCCCCAATACTTTCTCAATCGAAGAAATAGTCCATCTTTGCCTAATATGAGCCCAAAGTGTTTGAAATGATCCAAAAACGTCCATAACATCACAAAAACTGCGAAAAACATTGAATCTGCCATTACTCTAACCAGCTTTTATTCAAATCTAAGGCGTCACGCCAGTGGCGCCAATATTTCATTTCCTGCCGTCCTTCACAAAACTGACACGGCGCATTTGTATGGCGAGTCATCCCCCTGTCTATACCGATCACCATCAGCTGATTGAAGACTGTTGGTGGATACCACAAACTTTGGGAAAACCCGAAGTCAAGAAGTTATCGCCTTAAAAATGTACTTTATATCCATCGGAATCCTCTCGAAAACATAAGTTTGTGATGATGCTTCGTTGATGATTAAACATCCACTTCCATAAAATCATGCGATTTTAAATGAATAATTAAGATCGAATTCTTCAAAAGTTAGAGAAATTCTAGGGTTTTGAAGAAGTATTCAAATAATTCAAGAGCTCCAACCACACGGAGAAAATTTGTTCAATAGCCATTACAATAAGTCTTGTAAGAGCTGGACACAAAGGCTTTTTGGTAACATTAGTAAAAGTCAGGTACACAAACTTGGCAAATTATCCTAGACGAGTAGTTAAGGTGACAAAAATCTGTCCAAAATGTGTACAAAATCTAACGTTCATTGAAAACTTTCTTTGCAAGTATTGAAGGGTGTCAAGTGGATTTTTAAAGTTGAAAAAACATCTTCATGGTTATTCTTTGTAGTATTATTTTATTCCTAATTAAAATTCATTTTTACAATTCCATATAAACCATAATAATGTTGGTAATTTTGAAGATTTTTCTATATCTCTTAGTCCCTAAAATGAACGGTCTTATCAATACTACTATGCACACTCATAAGTTGAAGGAACTTTTAATGTACTCCAGCCGCAATAACGTTTCCTCGTAATATTTTTTGGTAGTGTCGGGCATTCAGAAAATCTTTATTCGATATCTGTACAATCTCGTCGGCAATTTCACCATTTAGGCGTACATTAACTCTTTCATAGGTATTCGGAAGATCCTTTCTAGGAGCCATTAATGGACACAAACGTTCCATAATGATTACACCAGTGATGTACTTGTAATTATTATCTGTTGCTACTCAGTAAAGATCTGCTGTTAAAGAGGGAGTTGGATAAGGAGGGAAAAAACTTTGGAAATAATGAATATTAAGTTGAATTGGAAGAGGATGAACTGCGTCATCTTGATAAGGCCAAGCTAATTCTGCAAAAAGAAAGTATGGCAAGAAAATGAATATAATTACTTAATGTCAGGGAGATTTTTGGAGAAGCAACTCACGGTGGTGGTGGGGGGCAGAGAGTGCGGATGAGGGCTGTAAAGATAAAAGGGGTGACGTGCAAGTTTGTGACGATGTGCAATAGGGATGGAATGGAAAGGATTAAAAGTAGGGTGGGAGAATTTATAGGCGAAAGAGAGGAGGGGATGGTTGTACTATGGGGGGGGGGGCGGGTGTTATGCGTGAATAGGGAGGGAAGGGGGATTCGGCATGGATAGGGATGG
>WSXT02236201.1:0-15922 GCA_011762715.2 Neuroterus valhalla
GTCTGCTGCGGAAATACATTGGCGTAACCGTAGAGGGAACTCAAAAATTTCAGAGTCAGTTTGTGCAATGCCCTTAAGAATTTTATATCAACTTGATAAACTTCTTATGTACTTCTAATTGATTATTCTGGCACAAAATTAATTATTATCACGTTATTTGAGTGCAACACGCATGTAAACAATACTACGTGTATCCCAGAGGCAGCCATGTTGGTTAGTTCGCTAGATGGCCATCAGGTCTCGCATTGCAACTTTAAATTCCCAATGCCGTTTCTGATGTATATTCTTGGGTAGGTGATTACTGTGACTTCTTTGCTTAAATTAGATGCACATTGTAGACTTTTTAGCTTATATTTTTAGGCCTACATTGAGAATTATAGTTTTTATAAGAAGATTAGAAATTCTTTCCTTATTATGTTAACAACGAAACTTGCCAATCCTTTTGGCAATTTTAGATGGGAGAAGTAAATTATGCCAGGTTAAAATAATAGAGGTGAAATGGTAGAGCAAAATGATTCTACCAAGATAATAAATAACGAAATTGGATCATAAACTAAGAATTGCATAGCCGGTAATAAGATAGTATCCGAAAAATGATGCATTTACCTTAGATCCTAAATAGTTAAATTAGTTTTAGTATATACCTATACTTTTAGGAAAATCAATTATAAAATCACTGTTATTATTGGTAACTCGCTTCGGTTTGTAACACCCCTTTTGATTAAATGGAATAATGTAATTTGGATTTCGGAAAGACTTTCTCATTACTTTGAGAAAAGGAAACCAGTACGAGGCGAATGGAAAAACTTTTGAAGTCATAATATTGATGAATGACGAACAAGTGGAGAAAGTATAACATAAAAATCAAAGCACCTATTTATAACACACCCACTTTGAAGATAGACATTTCATCACATGAATGATATCAGCAATTTATCCTGCATTCATAAATTCCAGCAGATCAAACTTTTATTCATATTAAACTCTTCTAGTACAAAGTAAATATTCATATTTCAAGCTTTTCAAGTTTTTAAAATAATTATAATTTTCAAGCGAATAAAAATTATTTTGCCGCTTCTGAAGCACATTTATTAAATCTATATGACTCTCTAAATTTGAAATACTGATTTTTTCTATTCCATAGTGAATTCTTATACTATTTCAATTCTAAAAAAGTGGGTCACTATGGAATAGTGATATTCACTATTTTAATTGGTGGTTTTACGGTTTCACTAATTCAGTTTGAAGATTTCACTAATGCGGAAAGTGTTTACCACTAATTCACGTAGTGGATTTCGCTAATTCGATTTGGCGCATTTAACTAGTTAGAATAGTAGATTTCGCTGATTTAAACAGTTGATTATCTAAAGTCATAGGTCTTGATAATAATAATCAATGCAATATTATTTTAATCAATCTTATTTATTAATTGCAACTCATTCCGACTCTGTCTCTCAATTTTTCGTTATTCATAACCTAAAATGTTAAAAAATGAAAATTTTTAATATATTAATAATACTTAAAAGAATTATATTTTAATATGTTCAAGTGGCACGTGGATGGATTTTAATATATTCTGAGCCGAAATTTCCAAATTATGAAATTCCCGGAAGGAAAAAATTACAATTTTCTTTCATCAAATATCTATCATTTATAAAAATAAGAGAATCAAATATCTTCATTGAAGAAACACATTTTTTTTAATGTTTACAGTTGAAGAGAATTCTTTTTTCAATTTAGAATAACAATACTTGAAGAAAATGTATTTCTGAATGAACAAGTTTGTTTTGAAATGTGCATAGTATTAATAAAAATTATGAAAAATGTTTACGAATTCGAATTTTTAATATTTTTTTTCAATTAGAAAGAAACGTAGAGATAAATCAGTGTTGAGTTATATCCTGCAGTTTATTAGCACGCGTGTTTAAATTTATTTTTTGAATACAATTTTTGTGCACTAATTGTTATTTTTAATTCAAGGAATAATGTCGGCAATTTTTTCAGGAATCTTATTATACGGGAATTTTTTAATTCGTAATTTTACAATGTCGAGAATTTCATTCTTCTTGATATTTCAGTCGTCCCTTTGAATCTTCGAATCTTCGAAAATTTTTGTAATTTTCGCATCTCGAGAAAAAACAGAAAAATTTTTGGATACGCGTCGATGCTTTATTATTGAAAATAAATTTAACATCTATTCTGGCAATTTAAAAATATCTTCCATCTGTACTTACTTCATAGAATGGGTGAATAAATTGGTCGGTTTACTCTGATATTCAATAGAGATATTCTCACATAATTATGCACGACTAAAAAAAATGATTAATTTCTGCATTCTAGACAAATATTATTTTGAAAAATCATTTTGAAAAAAATTTATTTATAACACGAGCTACCATAAAGTATTATAGTTATATCATTAACTTATAAGTATATTTCAAATTTGTCTGATCGAAAATAAGGAATTAAGTTATACTCTTCCTTCATTTTAGTTTCACTATATGAATTAGTCATTTTTGACTAATTGAGTGCTAGTGAAAATTGCACTGTGACAATAGTGAATTTCACTAATTGAAATATTGAAAGAAATCGATTTTATTATTTCAATAGCGAAATACCTCTCACTTATTCAAATAGTGAAATTTTTACTATTTCAGATTTAGAGAGTAGGCTATTAGCAAATAAGTGGTCAATGAAAATATCATAAAACAGTTTTTTAATATAAATACTCACAGGATA
The DNA here is from genome assembly GCA_011762715.2 of Neuroterus valhalla. Lineage (NCBI taxonomy): Eukaryota > Metazoa > Arthropoda > Insecta > Hymenoptera > Cynipidae > Neuroterus > Neuroterus valhalla. The sequence continues at coordinate 2,740 of WSXT02236201.1, forward strand.
ATACTTCAGAACATTTGCTTCGAAAACCAGCCTTATTTCTCATTTTCAAGTTCGTACTTGTATCCACCTTGCACTGGTCTCTTCTAGTATTTTTATTCGATTTCACAAAAAAATTTACATCCTCATGTTTTACGTTCAGGCAAAAAAAAATTACGAGTAGAATTAAGTGAATTATGAGGTATTATGGTTTAGAATTCTTGATAAATTTACTGGTATCATGGCCCATACATAAGGTTATAAACGTCAGGAAATTTCTATTGAACACAAGCAATATTACCATATATGATAGAACATAGTATGAAAGTTTCGTAAACTGTGTACTTCTTCAGAAAAATCTGATACTGTTATATAGATCCACTCTCCATTTTATCTGTGGTGTTGGTTCACTTTCACAAAGAATGACTCTTCAATACAATTTCAGGAAGAAAATTTCGATATCAGTTGATACCTTCTCCTCGATTTTTTAGATTCGAAAATTGAAAACATTCCTATTGCTCTGAAAACTAACGCTTATTCGTTTTTTTTTTGCTAGTGACAAATAATACAAAAATTGAAAGTTAAAATTCCTTGGTAAGTAGAAACTTTTTTTACGAGTGCAATGAACAATTTTGTTTGATTAAGAAAAATGCACATTTTTCTGAAAAAAGTTTAATATCCTTAAACTGAAATCTCTCGCTTTGTAAACGAGAAAAAAAAGGTTTCCCATGCTACAAAATATGTATTCTTTCATATATCCATTCTTTCATTCAAGCTGACGAATTTTCAAATTCGACAAATGAAACTTTATTTCAATAAAGTATGCTTTCAACTCAATCCAAAAAACATGTTATTGATGTTTACTAGGAAGAACAGCTGAGACAACAAAATTTTCATCCTTTTGAAACCAATACAAAATGTTGATTGAATTCCAAAATCAAAAAATCGAACAGAAGATATTACCAGATTGAAAATTTTGATAATAACACTTTTCGGGACATGAGCGCATGCGCGCGATATGTGAAAATAAGGATCGGGCCTTTGTACAGATTTCAACAGCTAATGAAGGAAGAGCATGCGCTCATGGCGCTCGCGCTCCACAGTGGTTCCAAATGCCTAAAAGGCGGTCAAAAGTCGGAAAAATAATTATTTTTAATGTTTTTCTAGAGTTTTCATTCACTTATTGTTATTTTCAGACCTCGGAGAAGCGGCAAAGAAGGTCTGCATCTTTACATAATGTGCTTTGGCTCTTTCTAAAGTTGCGTTTCCTAGACGCAAGCTTTTACGCTCTTCAAGCGTCAATAAATTGTTTAATAGAAGTCGTTTAATTTATGTAAAAGTCAAGCGATTTACACTTTCATTGACAGAATCTCTTTCTTACAGTTTTTGTAAGTAAATGAAAAACATGGAAACTCGAAAAAAAAATAGTTGAAAAGCATCATTATAAATTTTTTATCGTATGATCTTATATTTTCAGCTAGCAGTCGTTGATAAAAATATGCACAAATAATTTCAACCACGATCAACCGCTTCCGTTCTTTTTTTTAAAGTTGACTGAAGCCCTTTCTAACACATGTCAAAAAATTAGCTGCAACCTTTTGCAACCTTGCCGTTGACGCGAATTTTTATTTGGTGGTTTTGGCCTGCCTACATGCCGTCGCTCAGTGTTTCCAAATGTCTAAAAGGTGGCCAAAACTATAAAATGTTTATAAAATAGGCCAAATTTTCTTACTCAGAGGTTTTCAAGGTCGTTGAATACGAATCTGGTGTCAAAAATTGCAAAAACAAAATGACGGATCCAATATGGTGGGCGAGTGTGTTAAATAAATTTTTTATTCTCTTCGAAATGGGGCAAAGTAGTTTCCGAGGTCGCTGTTTACGAATCCAGTGTCAAAAATGTCAAAAACAAAATGGTGGATCCAATATAGCGGACGAGTATGTTAAATAAAGTTTTGATTCTTTTCAAAATTGGTATAAGGGGGTTTTTGAGGTCGCTGACTACGAATCCCGTGTCAAAAATTTCAACGAAAAAGATGGCGGATCCAATATGGTGGACGAGTATGCTAAATAGATTCTTGATCCTTTTCAAAATTAGTGTAGGGGGTTTTTGAAGTCGCTGATTACGAATCTGGTATGAAAAATTTCGAAAACAAAATGGCGGATCTAATATTTTTACTTCCTGCTTGTTAAGTCGCTACTTACATGGCTACCAGTAAGTTTTCCCAAAAAATGAGAGATTCGATATGGAACATCAATAAAATAAATGATTTAATGATGAATATTTTCAACGTATTGGATCCGCCATTCTTTTGCGTGGAAATTTTTGACACCGGATTCGTAGTCAGCGACCACAAAAACCCCCTTATACCGATTTTGAAAAGGATCAAAACTGTATTAACATACTCGTCAGCCATATTGGATCCAACATTTTTTTATGAAATTTTCGACACCAGATTCGTAATCAGCGACCTCGAAAACCACGAAGTAAGAAAATTTGGCCTATCTTATGGACATTTTATAGTTTTGGCCACCTTTTAAGCATTTGGAACCACTGTGCACACTATCAATTCAGCAAAGTAACTAGCCTGCACAAACGTCCAATACAAAATCGACTTGGTTTATCCATATCTGCTGGATGTCCGACAACACGCAATTTTTTCTTCTACTTCTTTCTTAACCCAAACAACGATGAATTCTCTTTGCCTCAAAGGATTCGAATAATTTTAACATTTTCACTTTTCCCTAATATGGGAGGTCTAGAAAAAATGCAAAAAAATTATTGTAACCGAAATGATGAGAAGTTTTAAAACTCTACACTGACAATTTTTATATTAGTAAATAACTAACATAGGTAGCACATTGAGGCAAAACGCTAAGATTTCGGCATTTTAATATTTAAATACTGAATTGTATTATTTCTATAAGAAGGTTTTCGATTTGATAAAAGAAAGCCTCACTATTTTTTGTACTAAAATCTGATATAGGAAAAATCATCTGAGAAATAAATAAATTGTACAAAGAAAATAGGAGTAATAAGTATTTTAAATAACATAATATACTAACTATGCAAGAAAAATCACTATTTTCTGTAGGGACACGATGTATATTATAGACATTTTATACTTTTTGTAATGGGGTTAATACCAATTATCAAAATTGGTTCCAAAAATTACTGATTTAGCAGAAGACATCAAGCCATAGGCCGAGTGCAGCTAAGCGTATCCGACGTGTGTCCCGAAGACGCGTGTTCAATTCCTGCCTGCTTCGTTTTCTACTTTCCCGATTTTTCGGTTTTTAGCTTATAATTTAATAATATCATATGTTTTCAGAATACACAAATATATAATTTTAAATGTTGTCAATTCCGTACTTAAATTTTTATGAAATTATCGTTAATGTATAATACTGTATAGTGTATATATTCGGTTTCAAGTTCAATAGCATATGTGAGATTCTTCTTTTTTTTCTATTTGGACTGTAGCACATTTTGCCAGTTAGTAATTCGTCGCGCAAGGTCTCTGCGCATCATTTTACTATAGTTCGTAAATACTGTTATCTTCTGCAGTTTACTAATCCAACAAATTCACTATTTTTTCAAGATTAGAATTAGTAAATGGCTGTAGTACGGACTGGCAGTTTTACTACAGAGTTTAACCAATACCTCCAACGTTTTTTACAATAAATGCTATAGTTTTAGTTTTTATTCTAACGTATTTTATAATTCTGACAGCAGCTATGAGTTACTATTAAAATTAGTAAATATTATTAAAACATGCTTTTTACCTCTCATTTTTACCTCTCAAGTTCAGATAGTAAAATCTAGGGTGATTTTTAACAAAAAATACTAACCAAGGTTCCTCAGTCTAATTACCTGCGTTGAAGTGTTTAATGTACTTTCCAGCGGCAGCTTTCTGCTGGAGAGTTTGAATCTGATTTCCAACGATTATTTCCGGTTGATAGACAATATGTTGCATCTCGTGGGTTGCCTGAGGGCCGGTCTCGGGTACCACTTCCGTGTAGTATTGTGTCGGTCGATCGGTTTGTTGCGATCCACTCTCAATTGTCTGCTGTTGTTGTTGATAAACAGCTTCATTTTGCAAATATTTGCCCTGCTGAATGTATTCTTCTGGCTGAGGAAGACAAAAAATGCTCATTTTAAGTAAGTTCTCATAGTTCGCGGAAGACCCTAGACTAGAGATTTAACGCCGCCTTTCGAAATTTAACCACCAGCTAACTGTTATTTCCCGCGAGAAGTGCTTCACAATAATCGTTACCTTCCGCGTGATGATTTAGTAAGAGTATATAGTTAACTATATGAGCTGCTAAAGTGTAATTACATCAACTTATGAATCTAGAGAGTTTCATCATTCATGGTTGTGTTCAAAGTTGCTTACCGCATATTTAGAGCCTGTTACCGATTGGGGATCTGCATAAGTGGCTGGTTGATTATTTTGTGATTCGTATATAGTTGTTGATCCTTGATACTGATCTTCTGCTGATTTGTATTTATACTTGCTATCAGCCACATCGTCTGTTTTCGTCTCCAGGCGTAAATTGCCTCTTTCTATGTCTTCTAACTTAAGTCTTTTTTCACCCAGTACCGCAACGAATAGGAAAGTTAATAGAATGCAGCCCTTCTGTAAAAAGGATAATAGTGAAAGCGTTTAATCAACAACTTTTGCTGATTAGATTTCATGCATGCAATTCCTGCGTTACTGTAATTATGGATCTTTCTCTGATCCCTTCTTTGCAATTAGATTCAACAGAATATTCTCTGAAGCCTAACATGTCATGGAAGCTTCTGATACATTCAAATTAACAATCACGATTCATCAATTTATTCCTTGACGTATCTGAAAATATGATACAACTATGCTCTCTGAAAACATTCTTTGTTTGGAGCAGTTTCTAATTGTGGTCGAATGAAAAAACAAACTTTCCCATTGAACTTTTGGTATGAAAGAATTTTTATTTTAAGGTTTATTATTTCAATTTCTAGGAGTTGCAGATTTTAGAAAAAGGATTCAAAATTAAAATTTCTAAAATTGTAATAAATATTCAACTAAAATCAAATAATTCGACCATTGAAAATCAACACATAAAAATTGCAGAATGATCCCATGCAAATGGTTTTGAGAACATCATTGCCGTTACCTCTGTATAGCACCTGCTCTTTTTCAGTCTCCAAAACTTGGCACAATTTAATTTTATCTCTCTTAATTTGGACACTTCTAAATTAATTTGGTAGGATCATTATTTAAAGAGATTGTAAAAATGTATATAATCCAAATGCGGAAGTTATTCATCCTAAATGGTTTTATTTCTTTTTCTTCTTTTCATATTGAGTATCTATCATAAAACTGTTATCAATAATAATCAGTAGAAGATCAAATTGACTTTTGGAAATGAATATTAAATAAAATATTGTATGTATTTGAACGTGCCACTTACAGCACATTTTTCTCATAAACTACATTCATTTTACACCAAAAATCTGAACAATATTTTTTACATTCTCATCATAATTAAAATTTGAAATCAGAATGTCTCGTTTGGAGACCTCCTGATTCCGAAAAAGTAGTTTTTACGTTGGTGTCTGTCTGTCTGTTGTCGCTGTCGTCGTTTTCGTCCGCATACCCTATACCTTTTGAAAGACTAATCGGATTGGATTGCCCTTCGAAAAAATTTTGAGGGACGTGTAGCACGTAAAGAGTGAAACAATTTATCCTAATCATTGTTTTCGATAAAAACAAAATTGTCAGAGTTATGGTTTTTTCAAAATTCCAAAATCTAAAAGAGAATGAGAATTTGTAACCAAAAAACTCAAGATTGAAAAGAAAGTTAGAGAAGAAAGATGTTCCTTCTTGGGAGTCCTACAAGATCGTGAATACAACTGTTTGAATTTTCTCAGAGAATCGAAAATTCCAATTTTGATCGCACAAAAAATAATGAGAAATAATCTGTGAACTCGATAACTTTCGAAAGGATAATCAGATTCGATCGTGTCACCCATCTTGAGCGACCAGAAAGACAGGTCAAGGTCGTCAACCACACATTTTGGATGAAAAATCAAAGAGGAAGAGTATTTTGAAAATTTTTTTGGACATTTTTTTCCAAGACTCAAAAACTGTAAGTACAATTTCTTGTAGCATTTAAAAAGAGAAACTATTTATCCCTATCATTTTTTTTGATGAAAACAAAATTGTCAGGGTTATCGTTTTTTCAAATTTCAAAAATATAAAAGAATGAGAATTTTTAGCTGAATAACGCAAGACTGAGAAGAAAGTCAAAGAGAAAAAATGATTCTTCTTGGGAGCTCTACAAGGTCGTGAACACAACTTTTTGAATTTTCTGAAAAAATCGAAAATTCCTATTTTGATCGCACGAACAATAATGAAAAATAATCTGTGAACTCGATAACTTTCGGAAGAATGATCACATTCGATCGTGCTTTCGCACCCATTTTGAGGGACCACGAAGACAGGTCGAGTTCGTTAACGAGCTATTTTGGATCAAAAATAAAAGAGGGGGAGCATTTTGAATATTTGTTAGGACTTTTTTTCCAAGACTCAAAAATGGTAAGTAATGTTTCTTGTAGTATGTATAACAATGTACCTTAATGATTGAAAAAAAAAAAATGTCAGAGTTGTGGCAATCTCAAAATTCAAAAATATATACGAAACTGAGAATTTTTAGCCAAACAACACAAGATACGAAAAAAAATTTTGAAAAAAAAACTTTCTTTTCGCGAGCCGTTTTGGATGATCTTCACAACTTTTCGAGTTTTATCGAAAAATCGAAAATTCCAATTTTGATCGCACGAAGGATAATGAAAAATAATTTGTGAACTCGATAACTTTCGAAAGAATAATCATATTCGATCGTGCTTTGGCACCCATTTTGAGGGACCCAAAAGAGAGGTCAAGTTCGTTAACGAGCTGTTTTGAACTAAAAATCCAAGAGGGACAACATTTTGAAAATTTTTTTGGACTTTCTTTTCCGAGACTCAAAAATTGTAAGTACAATTTTTTGTAGCACGTAAAAAGTGAAACAAATTATCCTTATCATTTTTTTTGAAAAAAAAAACAATTTTCAGATTTATGGTATTTCCGACTCCAAAAACATAAACGAAAATGAAAATTTTTAGCTAAACAACGCAAGATTTGAAAAAAAGTTTGAAGAAAAAAATGTTTCTTTTTCTGAGCCCTCCAGGATGATATTTACAACTTTTCGAGTTTTTCAAAAAAAAAAAGAAAATTCAAATTTTGTTCGCACAAAAAATAATGAAGAGAAAAGAAGCATATCAAAAACGAAAGAATGATTTTTTGGTCAATTCACACAAGCTTAGGAAATATAAAATAGACACAAGTTCTCAACCTGGAAAATATCTTTGAATGTATTATCAACTTATTCAACAGTATATGTACTTTTGAATTCAATCAGGAAAGATAACTATTAAAAATGAAATAATAAAATTTTTGAAAAAATGACTAAAACTACATGACATGTGGAGAAAATTAGTCAACAAAACATCTCTACCATTTGGGAAAACTTTGATCGAGTGCGCAGCACGAGACACGTGATGAGAATGTATTTGTTAAAGCCGGAGAAGCTTTAACAAAAGAGAATTCACACTTATCAAATCGAAGAAGTCGACATTTCGCTTTCGAATTTCACAAGCTTTACATACAACCGTATGGAGGCACAATGGCCGAGCGCCTAGCGCGAGATAAATTTATAACCAAACGCGGAGCGCGAGGTGAGATTACAATCGAGCGCGAAGCGCGAGATCCGAAAGACGTGCGCCCCAGACGCGCTCAAACTTGCGAGCGAAGCGAGCCGCGTGCTATGTATCAAAACACGCACCCACACATACACACATATATATGTACGATAATATATTTTCCATTTTTTATGTAAACTATTAAAACTTTAATGTTCGGGTGTATCAAAATAAACTTGTAATTTATATGAATTTGCAGTACTCGTCAACCCCATTTGATTATTATCTTTTGTTTTACCATTCTTATTTCTGACCGAAAAATGAACACTTTTGAAGAGCACTTTCACAGGTCGAAGGATTCTGGGTCAATCATCCGCAGTGGACCACTCTTATATACGATCCGTGCCTCTTCGGCGTCCCTACCGTATGATCACTCCCAATCAGGAATTTATGAGGGCACAGGTACATAAATAAAGGATTAATTTCTGATGCATTCTTAATCTTACTTTTGTCATTCACGGCCAATTATTGTGTCACATCACTCGCATTTCTTTAGGGCATGAGAAACGCATTAAAACATTGATTAACAATCTTCCATAAAATAAAATAATGGAAGATTAAGAATGCACCTATATATCGTATTAGAAAAATTGATTGCGATGCTTGCAAATTGATGGGTATTGACGTGTAATTACGGTTCATTCATTTCGATAGGCCTCAATCGGATCAAATGTTCAGAATGTGATTAAAATCAGAATGATCCTTAAAAATCAATATATAGGTTGGAAAGAGAAAAGTGGCAATTAGAAGTATAAATTAGTGAAGTAATACGGAATGTTTTGATTAGATTGCCTATAGAATGATTTCAACTTTAGTCTATTTATAAGAAATATTTTATGTGAAAATGAAAAGTTGGATTGTGGTGAAAGTTGAGATGCTTACAGTTTCCAGTTTTACTATTTGCAATACTATTTATTATAACTAATAGGTTCGACTATTAGCCTAATGTTTTTCGCAAGTTGTTATATCCGGTAAATACTAGATTCTAATTCAAGTATCATGATTATACCTATTAGCATTATTGCGTTTATAAATTATCGATAGAAAGTTGAAAAGCATCAATTGTGAAGCTGTATAACCGCCTATTATTCAATTACAAGTGTGTTTTTCGGAGGTGCATACAATCGATAAAAAAAACATACCAACAGAGTATAAAAAAAAGGGTGGTCCAAAAATGCATTAGAATAATTTTCTTCTCATTTTCATACAAAACGCCCGGAAATTTGTTCGATTCCACAAAAAAATGAAAGCATTTTTTTTTGTTTTGGAAAAAAATAATATTTGGAGGTGGCGCAAGCCCCATGAAGTTTAACACGTATTTCCCATAAGAAAAAATAAATTTTTCAACTCATTTTCAACGTTTCAGTTGAAGCGAGGTGATAATCAAATAATGATAGAAAAATTATTATTTACGCAATTTGTTATCAATTATAACAGAATTCCCTTAGAATAATGCTACAAATTTGCAGTTTTTTTCTGAAATTTTCAACTTTTTGTCTATTTTCCACTTCAAGTAAGCAATTATTTTATTTTATTTAGCAAAAATAATTGTTTAAACAAATTGTAAATGTATATAGCTATCTCCTCCTAACCTAATACTGCATAGTTGCAGTTTTTTCCTGAAATTTTTAACTTTTTAAAATTCTTCAATTAGATTGAAGTAACAAATAATAAATAAACATTAAAGAGGACCATATTTTAAATAGTATGGTATTGTATCAACTGAATTATTTTTTTTCTTTTCCCAATATTAAGAAAAAGTTAATTGCAACAAAGAAGCTGAACTCATTCAGTGAAATCTGAATTTCGAATTTTCTACTAAAATTATGGATCTTCAACGCAAAAATTCAATTTTTAAGAAAGTAGTTCAACTTTCAAACAAAGACTCGAATTTTCGATTCGAAAATATAAATTTTCAATGAAAAATATAATGGTTGACATTTAAAAAAAGAAAATTTATTTTAAATAAAAAACAATCTAATTTAACCAACAATCATATCAATTTAATCTAATTGAATTTCATGCAAATTCCATTCGGTGTAAAGTTAAACATATACAAGTTTTTTTAACACAGATTGTTTCGAATACATAGAAAACTACTTTTTACTGATAACTAGATATTTATTTAAATCGCTTAAATAATTTCGTATTGTTTTAAGCAACTTACTCTTAGAAAAGGGCTAGAAAGTCAAGGTTTTTTCTCAATTTTCCAACGTATTTATAAGGTTTTACATGAGGCGAGGTAATAATCAATCAACGTTAACAAAAATAATTGTTTAAACAATTTGTTAATCATTATAACAATATCATCTCAGCATAATACTACAGAGTTGCGAGTTTTTCTGAAATTTTCAACTTTTCGTCCACTTTTCACTCAAAGTAAGTAATTATTCAATTTCTTTGGGCAAAAGTAATTGTTTAAACAAATTGTAAAAGTTTATAGCTATTTTCTTCTAGATTATAACCACTATATAGTTGCGGTTTTTTCCTGAAATTCCTAAGTTTTTATCACATTTCAATTAGATGAAAGTAATAAATAATGCATGTTAAATAAATAATCGTGTAAACCACTTATCATCATTGCTTGAAATATTTTCTTTGCCTAATGATAGAATCTTGCGGTTTTTTCTGAAATTTTTAAGTTTTTGCCCACTTTTCACTTGAAATGAGTCGATATTCAATTTATTTTAACAAAAATATTTGTTCAAACAAATTATTAATGTTTATGGCTATCTTCTCTCAGTACTGTATTGTTTTAAGTAAAATATTTTTGTTCTTTTCCCAATGTTCGGAAAAAATTAATTAAAAGAAAAAAACTGACATCATTCAGTGAAATTTGAATTTCGAATTTTCTACTAAAATTATGTATCTTCAACGCAAAAATTTAATTTTCAAGAAAGTAGTTAAACTTTCAACCAAAGACTTGAATTTTTGACCTAAAAATTTTAATTTTTAATCAAAAATATAATGGTTGATATTTAAGAAAAAAAAAATTTATTTTAATTAAAAATAATCTAATTTAACCAACAATTATAGCAATTTAATCTAATTGAATTTCATGCAAATTCCATTCTGTGTAAAGTTAAAAATATCAGAAAAAAACACAACTTTCTTGCACTTATCTGAAGGAAAATGGTTATAAATAATAATAAATTGTTTAAATAAGCATGTTTGGTAACTCGCATTAATAATTGCCTCACTAAGTGAAAAGTGGACATAAAGCTTAAGAGTCTAGAAAAAACCGCAAGTTTTTGGCACTAATCTAAGAGAGAAAGCCATAAACGATAATAATTTGTTCAAACAATTATTTTTGTTAACTTAATGAAATATTAACTCAATTTAAGAGAATGGTGGGCAAAAAGTTAAAAATCCCAGAAAAACCGCAAGTTTCTATCATCGAGCAAAGAAAATATTACAAGCAATAATGATAAATTGTGTAAACCATAATTGTTTGTCTTTATTTGATTATTACCTCGCTTCAATTAAAACGTTGAAAACATGTTGAAAAATTCTGCGTTGAAAAACCGCAAAAAAATCATAATTAGCGCCAAAAACTCGAAAAACCCATTTTTTCACTCATGGGGGTTTTTCGAGACTGTATAAAACAGACTTATGGGGTGATATTTGAAAAGTAATACCTTATTCCTATTCTGTGACTCATTTTGAAGAGAAATATTGAATTTCGAACTTGATTCACCTAATATTGAGGATTCTGCATAAAATTTACAAAAACGTATTTTTTTCTTATGGGAAATACGTGTTAAAGGGGGCTTGCGTCACCTCTAAATATCATTTTTTTTCAAAAAAATATGCATCGTATGGAATCGTTTCCCATTTTTTGATCAAAAATATCTTATTTTCATTTTTTTTACTATGGATTACGTTGTTCATTATTTACTTTTGATTCAAAAGTTTTTAATTCGCCCACTTCTCATTTTTACTATTCCTAATAAGTCACATTTAAAATTAACAAGATCTGTCCAATTTTTTTTAACCAATAAATCTTGAAACATTGCTTTCCTATCCTGAATTCCAGGATCATACATGGAGAAAAAAGTGGATTCAATAAATAAATTTTTTGATTAAAAAAAATGAAATGATGAACTGTTTGATTCGCTTCAGAAACCATAACTTAATTTGATGAAAATGGCAAGAATTAGAGCAAAATGAAACTCTAGTCAATAATAATTGATAATATTATTCGCATAAATGTTTGTGTCAGCTAAGATAAATTTAAAAAAATTTTAATATTGAATACGGTTGATAACTGTTCAAGCTGGCATCGATGTCTCCTTTTTACAAAATCATATGCCATTTTTCTATTCGCTCTGCATTGTTTGTATGAACAGGAGTGAGCAATTTCTCGCAGTTTCATTTTCTTTAGTAGATATCCATTTCACTTTGTTTATTTGAATAAATAAAGAATAGTAGGTCAGAAATGCGGTATTATTTGAGTCGTGATCACCGTTATTAAGGAACAACTGAAGGAATTCTGTGGTAGCGAATCCACTTTAACATAATTATTGTATTCAGACATGATCGTCGTATCCAACGTGCATGAGTAAATTACTATCATTCCAAAATATCCTGGGGAATATTTCAATTAGGGTCAACTGTTATACATACGAACCTTATTCTAAATTTTTGAAATAACTATGTAATCACCTAGTACCACGCTGTTTGTTTTTAAATGTAATTTCTCTTCTTGATTATATGCTGAATCGCAAGACAAACGTTCAATTTCATTTGTTCCGGATATCATTACATTTTAATGTACTGTATTGTAGGATCGTTTCTTGATTTACCAAGTTATGGTGCGCATGACATGGTGGGAATAAAAAGGTTGGATTAGGTTTACGAAAATTTGGTCAGCGTACCATAAACTTCTTTGGTGGCCTCAAGAACCTCTTGAACATGCAATGGAAAAAACAAAAAACCAGCCAAACAAATGTTAAGATATTATTCCTGAAGCGGAATAATACAATTTTTTTTTCTTACGCCAATATTCTTATACTCCTTTTTAACATCTTCAGTCTTATTATGGATTTTTTTTTTCTGGAAATATTCGTAATGCGGAGAATTTGATAACTTTGAAAACTAATCTTTTTCGGCACCGGCTAAATCAACCATCTCTACTTTGAAGTCAATGTTTTATGAATCCTAAGAATATACTATGTCCACCTCGAATATATGATATTTTCACTGATATTACATTTTATTTTATTTCAGTTTATTTTATTTTATTCTATCCAATTTTAAAGAATTGTAGTTCGATTAGAAATACTATATTACACCTGATTTATGTATTGGATTGAGCTTTTGCATATATCTATACTACACCTATTATTTACCTATCCATGCGCCAAAATGGGAATGGTCCCATAACTTAAAAAAATTCTAAACTAAACTATACTAATACCTTTT